>OZ010574.1:118929051-118930225 GCA_963932145.1 Acanthosepion lycidas | reverse complement strand
TATAATATATATATATATATATACAAACCCATATATATATATATATATATATATATATATACAAACCCATATATATATATATATATATATATATATACAAACCCATATATATATATATATATAATATATATATACAAACCCATATATATATATATATATATACACAACCCATATATATATATATATATATATACACAAACCCATATATATATATATATATATATATATATCTATATATATATACAAACCCATATATATATATATATATACAAACCCCATATATATATATATATATATATATATATATATATACAAACCCATATATATATATATATATATATATATATATACAAACCCATAATATATATGTATATATATATATATATACAAACCCATATATATATATGTATATATATTTATATATACAAACCCATATATATATATATGTATATATATATATATATACAAACCCATATATATATATATGTATATATATATATATACAAACCCATATATATATATATGTATATATATATATATATATATACAAACCCATGTATATATATATATATATACAAACCCATATATATATATGTATATATATATATATATATATATACAAACCCATATATATATGTATATATATATATATACAAAACATATATATATATATGTATATATATATATATATATATACAAACCCATATATATATATATATATGTATATATATATATATACAAACCCATATATATATATATATATATATATATACAAACCCATATATATATATATATATATATATATATATATATATATATACAAACCCATATATATATATATATATATATATATATATATATATATACAAACCCATATATATATATATATACAAACCCATATATATATATATGTATATATATATATACAAACCCATATATATATATATGTATATATATATATATATATATACAAACCCATATATATATATATATGTATATATATATATACAAACCCATATATATATATATATGTATATATATATATACAAACCCATATATATATATATGTATATATATATATACAAACCCATATATATATATATGTATATATATATATACAAACCCATATATATATATGTATATATATATACAAACCCATATATATATATATATG
>OZ010574.1:118866551-118926551 GCA_963932145.1 Acanthosepion lycidas | reverse complement strand
CCATATATATATTATATATATATATACAAACCCATATATATATTATATATATATATACAAACCCATATATATATATATATATATATATACAAACCCATATATATATATATATATATACAAATCCATATATATATATATATATACAAATCCATATATATATATATATATATATATACAAACCCATATATATATATATATATATATATATATATACAAACCCATATATATATATATATATATATACAAACCCATATATATATATATATATATATACAAACCCATATATATATATATATATATATATATATATATATATATATATACAAACCCATATATATATATATATATATATACAAACCCATATATATATATATATATATATATATAAACCCATATATATATATATATATATATAAACCCATATATATATATATATAAACCCATAATTATATAAGCCCATATATATATATATATATATATATATATATATATATAAACCTATATATATATATATATATAAAGAAATATAGTCTTAAGGCGTGCTATATTTATGGAATAAAGTGCTCAATATCAGAGATAGAGCGTGTGTAAATATAAAAGTGAACATAGAAGTCAACACTTAGAGGCGACAGTCTGTTTCATGCTATATGCAATCGTCAAGCCACGTGTGCTGTTATTTTTCTCGGCTATTTATATATATACGGGTTAGTGGTGCATTGAGGGTATTCTATTATGGCGGTTATTTCACCGGAAGTCTAGATGTTACCTTCAACCTAAGAGAAGGCACACATAAACCATATAGAAAACCTAATGACAAACCACTCTACATACACACATCTTCCAACCATCCACCTTCTAAAATCAAACAGATACCAAAATCGATTAACCGCAGGCTCTCTGACAATTCCTCTAATGAATCCCTATTTAACAAAGCTAAGAAAGACTATGAAACAGCCCTAAAAGATAGCGGATTCCCAGAAACACTCACATACTCACCACAGAATACAAAAAAGGCCAACAGAAGAAGAAATATCATATGGTTCAACCCACCGTAAAGCAAGAACGTAAAAACAAACGTAGGGAAAACATTCTTCAAACTCTTACACAAACACTTCCCAGAATCAAGCACCTTACACAAGATATTCAACAAAAACACTGTAAAAATCAGCTACAGCTGCACCGAGAACATGGCACAAATAATAAAAAAGCACAATAGGAAAATTATCAACAAACCACACGAACAAATTAAACCCACGTGCAACTGCAGAATAAAGAACGAATGTCCCTTAAATGGAAATTGTTTACAAAACAACGTAATATACCAAGCCACGATAAAATCACCAGATAATGAAGAAAAAGTATACATAGGAGTAACTGAAGGACCCTGGAAACAAAGAAATTATACACACAAAACATCTTTCACAAATAGTAAATATGCAAACAGTACAATGCTTTCTAAGTATATCTGGGAAATTAAAAACAAAACGAACATCACACCAAAAATATCTTGGAAGATAAGGAAAAAATCATCAGCCTACAATAACCAATCAAAAACCTGCAAACTTTGCTCGGAGGAAAAAATAGCTATCATTACTTTTCCCGACCAAAATAAATTATTAAACAAAAGATCCGAACTCATCTCAAAATGCAGACATGAAAATAAATTTTTACTACGTAACCTAAAAAATTAAAAAACTGAAAAAATAAAATAAAAACAAATAAATATACTAATAAGCAAAAATAACAAAATAAAAAAAAAAAATAGAAATAAAACATAAAAAAATACTATGTTACTTAAAAATCGAAAACCGAAAAGAGAAAATATACAAGTAAAATAAATTAACCTAAATTCATCCAAGTAAATAAATAAACAAACCAATGCCAAATAAAGATAATCAATTAAAAACTGTTCCCGCCAAAATAATACTTAGAATGAACTACAACAATCAACCCCAAAACTGAACAAATAGTTTTAATTAAATTCCCAAACCAAAACAAAACTGTTAAATAAGTGATATAAACAAATTTTTACTACGTTAATAAATAAATAAATAAATAAAATAAGAAACAAAAATAAAAACAAGCAATATAATTTGACCTAAATAGATTAACAAACGACTTCCGGTGAAATAACCGCCATAATAGAATACCCACAATGCACCACTAACCCGTATATATATATAAATAGCCGAGAAAAATAACAGCACACGTGGCTTGACGATTGCATATAGCATGAAACAGACTGTCGCCTCTAAGTGTTGACTTCTATGTTCACTTTTATATTTATATATATATATATATATATATATATATATATATAAACCCATATATATATATATATATATAAACCCATATATATATATATATATATATATATAAACCCATATATATATATATATATATATATAAACCCATATATATATATATATATAAAAACTCATATATATATATATATATATATATATAAAAACACATATATATATATATATATATATATATATATATATAAAAACTCATATATATATATATATATATATAAAAACTCATATATATATATATATATACATACACGGTTGGATAGATTGTTAGCTCTATCTCTGATATTGAGTGCTTTCTAATAAGTACCGCACATATAATATATAAATAATTAAAACATATATATAGATTTAATTATATTTATATATACACACTTTTCACATATATATATATATATATATATATATATATATATATACACACACAAACATATAAATATATATATATACACACACACACACACACACACATATATATATATATATCTATATAGACTATATATATACATAAAATGCATATTAGAATGTGCTAAAATCGTGTTCATAATAATAATAATAATAATAACTACAAAGAAACAAAAAAAAAAAAAGTTTGGTCATTTTGTAAGATTAATGCATTGTGGAAGTCAACTGGCCCAAGAACTTTTCAGCACCCCCTTGCATATGGACATCTATGTGAAACTATATCTAATAAAAAATACCAAAAATATTGACATGACATTTATATAGATATATATATTTAAGTGTATGCATGTGTATACAATATAACAGAATATTTATAATTGCAGACATGGCTAAATAGAGAAAGTACAGTCTATAGATATAGATTTAATCAACCAAATGTATGTGTAAAGCAAAACTTACCAACCAGCAACTTATAGAGTTTCTTCAAGGCTTCCTGGTGTTGACTTTCCTTTGCCTGTTGCGCATTCAGACTGTCTTGCAGTTCCGCTTCTAGTTCTGTTAAGTGTCTATTTAAAGTATCTTCTGAATTTTTCTTGGCAGATTCATTCTCCTTCAGCCTGCTTTCCATATTATCCAACTCCTCCTTCAGATTCTCTTCAATGGTAACTTTAGATTTCTTAACATCCTCTATTTCAAGCTGCATGGCTAACACTTGCTGGCTGAGACTCTCCTCAACCTTCTCCTTCTCACTCTTCACTTTCTCCAGGCTGCTATCCAGAGCTGTTGCTTTAACACGCAGATCCTCAAGATCCATCTCAAGCTGTTGCTTTTGAGCTTTTAACAACTCAATCTCTTTTGATAACTCCTGATAAGGAAGATTTGTTTTAAAATGGAAACATTATAATTTGCCCCAGGTGCATATCAACTAAATCAGATATTAAGACGTTCAGTTTTTACATTTAACAATAAAAAATACTTCCTTTTGATAAGGATATTATAATTTTTAGATTTACATATATGAATTATTTATAATCATTTTCAATTTGTTTGTTTTCTTCAAAATATACTTAATCATTAAGATTTCAAATATATTATAGAAACTTTAATAATTCTAAGAATTAAAATGTTTTGTTCTTTTGATTTATAAATTACTATCAGCATCTTTTATTCTATTATGTTAAAGTTAAAATATTTTAATCTGATCTACAATATTTCAGAAAAAATTTCATAGGAAAAACTACTATTCTTTTTAATTGCCAATTTCACAAAATGCTTGTTTGATTTTAGCAATAACAAGTATTTCTGAACCATGACTGAAGTTTATATCTAATCAGTTTTAAAATTTGTGAAAAATAAATCTTAAGATTTATGAAAGTAATGTAAATCCATGTAAATATTCATGTAGAAATAAGATATGTATTGTAAGTATACAGTTGTCTACGCTGAAAATAAAAAATAAATCAAAACCTTGTCTTCAGAAAAAAAACATTTTTATTTAAGTATTATTCATTTCATAAGAACTACTAAGGCAGATTGATAACTTCAATAAATTCAGAAGTCAAAATCACTAAAATAAGAGAGTGCAATTAATTATAAATAGGAAGCAGAGACAATGGGATATCAATGAAATTGCTATTTTTAAAAAATGATATGATCAAAACCATATGAAAATATTTAAGTATTTAGTCTAAATTTTCTATGAGGATTTGTTTAATGAATAGTTATTAACTGAAAATAATTCACTACACATTTAATTCATTTAAGGCTTGAAAACAGTTACCAGATGGCACTGAAAGAGAGCAAAAATGAAAAGTTAATTTATATGATAAGTGATTATCTATCAACAGTAACATGCCCAATATTGCTGAAAGACCAGACTAAAACTACACACAAATGAAAAATGAGATTAGATATCTCAAGTGTTGACAAAATAGGTTAGTAAAACACTAGTGAAAGTGATAAAAATTTTTTTTAAAATATTAGTTTATACAAAAATTTGGCCTAATGAAATATCAAGTTTAATGACTGACAAAAATAATAATAAAAAAAAAAAACAGATTGTCAAAGGGATCAGTGAAAATCTAATTCTTGGACATAAGCCAACTTCCACAGGGGAGACAATATGGAAATGGAAAATCTAGATGATTACCTCCTCATCATCATCATCAGTGGGTAGAATGTATTGCCTAGCTGCCTTAGTGAGTTGTTCCTTGGACTCTGCAGCAGCTGCAGTAGCGGCCTGCCAAAGTGTATGTGGAGAGAGAGAGAGAGAGAGTGTAATGGTAATTCTTGATTAACTAATTGACAGTAGCAACACTGTACATGCTCCAGGTGATGACTGAAGAACCAAATGACCAAACAATCAGGTGCTATAGCATACAACAAATTCCTGACTGTTTGAAAGGTCAAACAATTCACTTGACAAGTCAGGTGACAGATCATGCAGAATCACAGTATGTGTAGAGGACATGGTCAAAGTAAATAGAGCTCAAATTTAGAAACCATGCAGTTTTACATTACACACAATATTTATCATTTATTTGTCAAAAGGATGTTTTTTTTTCTCCACACCACTATTGCTGAATACTCTTTCAGCAATTTTTATTGTTTTAGAAAGCTATTTTTAAAATTTTAATAAAACCCAAACATATGAAACTGGATATTTATGTATTCTCTTTTTTTCTCTAGAATTGACAACAAAAGGATTAAAACTATTCTTGTAATCATACAGTCTAATAAATAGTGATTAATATCTTTCTTGTTAATTCTTAAGAAAAATAAAAGTATAAATATATAGTTGCAAACTATTTTCGTGAATTTATGTGTCAAGAAGAAATGAAAGAAATACCTAGAAAATGTATTTTTCAAAATTTATAATTACTTTTATTTGTGGTTATTCAAGTTTTTTTGTTCAATTTTTTTTTAATAAATTTATGAATAAAAAAATTGTTTTCATAGTTATTTCTTTATAATATGGTAAATAATAAATATGACATTGTAGTTGGTTCATATATTTTTTATAAACTTTTAAATATAGAATTATTCTTGTAAATACTGCTCTGATGAGCTTTTTTTCCTGGGTGCCTCGACTACATGAATTTTAGCCGTGCTACTAGACTGACATCTAGGTTTTTGAAATAGCTAGATGCAACTGCCACTTCTAGTTTAACAGTTTCTTTTCTTGCATTTCCCAAGGAGGGAACTCGCTTCTGCTTACTTGATTCCCTGATAACTACAATCTTCAAAAATTTAAATGCAATATCTTTACTGCCTTGAACCTCAGTTCATCTTTTATCATTTCCTCAATCCTCCATATACCCAGTTTTTTCTCACTTTCACTCTCTGTAACCATGTGTACTCCCACCTTGCTTGGGTTGAAATGATTAAAAGAAATAAAATAAGTAAATAAAATAAAGAATCTAATAAAGTGTTTCATTTGCTGTCAATTCCCATGAAAAGAGAATGCATAAAAATCCAGTTTCATGTGTTTCAGTTTTATTAAATTTTTAAAATAGCTTTTTTTTAAAACAATAAAAATTGCTGAGGTAGTATAAAGTAACAGTAGGTATCAAAAGATAAAATGTCCTTTTGACACACACTCGGCTTCTTTGCAGGTATGAAGGTCAAACTTTGCCAGTTAATTTTTGCTGTTGTCAGAGTTACTTAAAGATAACTGAACTTGTAATTTCAACCATTAAATTGGAAATTGAGATAGGAAAAATTAAAGGCTATTCAGTGGAATCATAAATAATTTCCATTTTTGGGAACAAATTGTAATGACAAATGCATTATCCTAACTAACCATTCTGTAAATTTACCATAAGAAGTGATGAAAAATGGGTCATATATGACAATGTTCAATGCAAAAGGCGGTGCATTGACAAGAATAAATCTCCACAACTGACCTCAAGTGCTGAGCTCCATCGAAGAAAGATAATGTGCATGTAGTGAGCTTGTGGGGATATTACTAATTCTTAAAATGCAATGAAACATCAAATGCACATCTATATGTCTAGCAGCTGCAATGATCCATAAAAGTTTGGTCAAAAAATGCCCTGCATTCATAACTAGAAAAAAATGTTCTCCTCCATGACAGAGCAAGCAAGAACAACACAGAGCAAGAACAACACAGGAAAAAATTTTGGAACTCAGTAGCTCTGTTCTACCCCAACACCAGCCATATTCATCTAACCTTGCACCAACCAATTATTACCTTTCTCAATTGTTGTAAAATGCTTTGATGGAGAAAACTTAGTTTATTCAAAACTTTTTTCTTTTTTTTTTTACTTCAAAACCTGAAGAATTTTACTAAAAAGGTATTGAAGAGCTGGGTGATAAGTGGCAGCAAATCATTGTAAATAACAGTAAATATATAACTGAATAAAATGTAATTGTAATTTACTTTTTGAAAATGAAAATTGATAAACAAAAATGGAAATTATTTATGACTCAATTTAATATACATCAGTCAGTTTCCACTTTAGACAAGGTTTAGTTATGACTATCTGCTTTAGTCCTAATATTGAAAAGAATCCATTTCCTTACTTAATAAATGAATTAAAAAAAAAAAAATCTATTGAATATAAGTGTACTATTTCCAGAGCTTTTCTGATATTCCCATACAAAAATGTCATTCCAATAAAGTTTATAAAGAGACTTCTAGAGTTTGTCAATATGCTTTTTTGACAATGCCAGTGGTTGGTTATATCTTTTATTCAATAGATTCAATGATCCCCACCACCATTTCAATAAGGCTAAATCTCAAAAGACAATTTAAAATTTTGCATAAGCTAATCAAATCATGTTTTATCATATACCTAAGGAGTTTTTTTTTAATTTTTTTTTGTACATTTAAAAATTTTTTTGAGGTTAATGTTGTAAGTTGAAATATTTCAAACTTAATCCTTACTCTCAAGTGGGATATATTTGCTAGAATTCAACTGAGGAGGAGAACTTGTTTCAAATCAGAACAAAGTCATAACTTATAATTTTGGAAAGAGTTATCATTCCAACAGAATTTTGGACAATCGAACTTATAAAAGAAAAAAAAAAAAAATCACAGAAAAATCATTTTAAAGTCATTTAATATAGTAAAATTTCTTATTACTATAATCTCCATGTTTAGTAGGTATACATATTTGAATAACAATAACACTAAATGAGAACATTAAAAGAAATCATTGAATATTTTGAAGCTGCACAGTTATCACTTTCCAGTCAAGTCTAGAATTAACCATTATCTTCCCCTCCTATGCATATAAGCTACCCTTTAACATCGGCCTCTACCTCGAGCTGCCCCTGGGCCTAGTAATGGGTGAACCTTATTGTTAAAAAAAAAAAAAAAAAAAAAGACTTGAACACAAGCAACTTTTGATGTTTAATTTTTGACCAACTTAGTAAACAAGCCAAAATGAAAAGATAATATAAAAACAATAATTAAGTATGAAAAAAAGAGAAATATTAAATCCAGGCAAAAATGTTAGTGTAATATCAGGTTACTATAACATAACATGTAAAAACTTTTATCTATTTCATGTTTTATATCTTACTTATGCATATAATGAATTTATCCCAACAGTTTTTCTAAAAAAATATTATTATTATTATTATTATTAATGATAAAAAAAAAAAATCCCCCTTTATCTTTATCTAATTTCAATATAAATATGTAATCATAAAATTCTAAAATTGTAAATGTTGTCATTTTTAGAAATTATACTAATTTTATTGCTGTAAAATATTTTATAATTTCTAACAATACCTATATATTTATACCATATCCTCAACTAAGAGGAAGCATAATAAAATAAAAGTAAAATAATCATTTTTTTTTTATAGATAAGAAATAATAGATAAGAAATGCAGGTTGTTGGCTATTTAACAAATATTTATATTACTTTCCAAACTACACACTAAATAATTACAGGAAAATATACAAAAAAGAGTGATCTGCATAAAAAGCAACATTATTAAGAACAAAAGGACCTTTCTTATGCTAATCTAATTAAATCTGCCTAATATTCTCCATGAAAATTTTAACTTACATAAATCACTCAGTGAAAGGTTTATTCTAAACAGTAATTAATCTTTTATAAAGAAAAAGATTTCAAAATCTTAGGTAATATATAAACTGGTTAAGATCAAGGCATCACAAAAGACCTGAGTGAGAAGATATTTACAAATATTACAAGTAATTGCAGTACAGATCTGTGCTTCAGGTGTAGATACCTAGTTGATGGGGTTAGTACACATTCACCTAAGAAAACTTGTTTAGATTTAATTTTTAAAATTTCCTGCATCATTTGTACTCTTATTTTCTTTTTGGTCTGTAAAACAGCGTTCTTCCCATGTGACATCTGTGTATTTTTTATAAAATCGTAAGATATACATTGTGCCCGATGAGCTGTAAAACCAGTGAAACTTAAGTTGCACACTAAAACGTTGGTAAATATATATGTATATTTATTAATATATATCTTTGCTCTGTCTAACCACATGGAGCCCTGACATGTTTACACCTCATGAATAAATTTGATAATTTATTTGCTTGCCTGCATATGTACACAAACATGTGTGCATACAGTTGCTTATATCTGGTTGTTTGATTTATCTAACTATATATATATATATATATATATATATATATATATATATATATATATATATATATATATACACACACACACATACGTGCATATTATATATATATATATATATATACACACACACACACATACGTGCATATTATATATATATATATATATATATATACACACACACACACAGAGAATAGGCTTACAGCTACATCACTTTAAGACACTGGTTCCCGTACGATCACCAAAGTTAACTAATATTGAGCATGGTCAGTACTTTGATGGGTGACCACTTGGAAATACCAGCTGCTGTAATCTTGGATATGTAGGTAGTGTAATAGATAATGGCTCAAAATGGTTAAGTTCCAATTTTCATTAGGTTGGTTATATTCACTTAAGTGTAGGTACCTTGTGGAAAGGTATGAATCCATCTATTCTCGTCCAGATATGGGTTAATTAGTAATCCCTGTATCACTATTATCAGTAAACCACTATATAACAAAACACTGTAACAATCTAAAACATTTTCTCGCTTTAAATAACCTATAAAGGGCTGCTAAGCCTTAAACAAATGAATCAATCAAATTAATTTGAGAATTCTAAATAGCAATCTATTGTTTTCAGTTGGTTGTCTATATTACATCTCCTAGTTTACAAGTATTCAGTATTGTGTGTGTGTGTATATATATATATATATATATATATATATATATATATGGCGGTTTCTATGACTGCAATGGCAGCTGACCTAACTCTCTCCAAATCCAACTAACTTTGGCCCATGTGGGCACTTGTATTTATGGGTGTCCCTTTCAACTGGTGTGGTACAGGTGAATAGGTGGGTTTTATGCAAATCTCTCAAAATTCAACCAGTTCTTTTCTTTTATTTTCTATTTCACATTTCCAATTTTGGAAGATCCCCTCCTCTTTTGAGAGGAGCCATTATATGATGTCAGCTCTTCTGACATCAACATCTGCATTTTAATTTTTCGTACTCAGGGAAAATTTTGACAGACAATTTTTCTCAACAAATAATCAAGCCGGACACATCTTTCAACAACTGACCTTAAACTCTGGCCTCTGATACTGCACTTGTTTGCCAAACTGCATTGTTTAACTTTTTCAACCAAATTCATACATCTATTCCCATATTGTGGGAAAATAATTTTCTTCCTGACAAAAATTTAAAATTGTTTTGTTTTAAACCTCTTTGTCCATACACCACGTTAAATATATATATATATATATATATATATATATATATATAATAATTATCACAATCAAATTAAGTCGACTCCCCATACAAAATTATTACCTGTAGAACATTTCCACCTAGAAAACACGATTTCAAAACCCATGCTAAATTCACTATAATTGAGAGAATAGAAAAGTTTAGAGCAGATAACATTAGAAAGTTTTTAGAGTTCCATGAAAATAAGTGGATACAACATTTAAAAACACACTATGCAGCTGGGCTAAACCATAAATTTAACAATATAGATAATATTAATATATAACCCTACAAATCAAAACCTACCCACATTTCTCCCCCACACAAGACAGACATGCTTAGGGAGGTGTTGAGGCCTCACACTTATACACACACCCACAAAAACATACACACTTACACACATCATACTCACTCACTCCCTAATGAATCAAATGATAACACACACCCACAGCAGTGTACATGCTTACGCATATCATACTCACTCACTCCCTAAGAACCAATTAACACACACACACATAACAGAGATATATCCCCTCTCCAGGAACGAATAAAACTGTCAAACTCACCAGGGGAATTCAGAGCAGCATGGAACCATCCAGCTCTTATCTCAAATAACAACTTAAAAGAGACTGTTTGACCAACACAAGGAATGTTAAAAGATTCATGTTAAAAAGATAAAAAAAAAAAAAAAAAAATGAAAACTACAGACAAAAGTTCATTTTCTCCATCAAGACATACATTTCTGTAGTTCACTGCTACCAGCAAGCAGAAATATTTCTTCTCCTGATGATGGCCATTTTGGCCGAAACTAGTCGAGCAATCTAAATGAAATAATAATAATAAAAACAAAAGAATATTAATCTACAACCCAGTGTGTCTGAAGATTTTAATTTTTTAATATTTTTTATTGTTCAATATATATATATATATATATATATATATATATATATATATATATATATATTTGAATAAAAACAGTCACTTAAGGTTCCATGTAATAAGTTATTACACCACAACCCTTTTAAAGGGCTCTGGATCATCAGACTTTACAGACTTTATAGGATGTGTGTAGAGGTGTGTATGTGTATGGATTATAAAGGAGGGACTTAATTTTCTCTTAGTAGTGTTTTATCCAAATTTCTCCTCTAGGACTCTCCAATTGGAAGCGAGTTTAAATAATACGGAGGTAAATTTTAAATTGGTAATTTAATTTGAATGGAAATATATTACCCTTTAATAAGCATTATTGATGATAAAATTATTTAAATTGGAACAACCTTAAAGAAAAAAGTATGTGTACGAATATATAGAACATTGGAAAAAAAAAAGGACCTAATTTTCTGTTAGTAATCTTTTATCCAATTCTCTCCTCTAATATTCTCCAACTGGAAGTGAGTTTAAATAAATAATACGGAAGTAAATTTTTAAATTGATAATTTAATTTAAATTGAAATATGTTACCCTTTAATAATCATTACTGATGATAAAATTATTTGAATTGGAATAAACCTTGATAATTAGGTATCTAAAAACAGTAACAAATTTAATTTATGAACGAGAATCAAACGAATAGATGTCAACTTAAGCTATAAGAAAAAAAGTTTAGGAAAATAAAAAGGATGACTAGATATAAAATGGATTATTCTTTCAATGTACTTTCTATGATTTTTCCAATCGACTATTTCATAGAAAATACCCAAAACTCAAACAAACTTCAAAGTAAATTTGTCGTAGATTTTTTAGACATTTAAATTTATATCAAATTCTAATCCCCAGAGATACCCTTTTAAAGTAATGCAAAATAACAGCATCTAAGAATCTGAATGAATCCTGTTCTCAGGGACATGATTTATTATTTTATTGTCAACTGTATATTCCACCTTTAAGTCAGTCCTCTCCCTCACCCCTTATGCATCTATACCTAGATAGAAGGCAGCGACATCTAGCCTACACAGAGGGGGGTTAAGGATAAGGAATTAAAAATCGTACATCTAACTCACTCATGTCTTCTCTCCCACCTCACTTCCTCACTTCGTTAATTTCACATACGCTTGGTGCAGCCTGTCAAAAATGTGAGTTTCTTTTCATTTTAACTTTTGGAAGTAAAGTCTGATGATCCAGAGCCCTTTAAAAGGGTTGTGGTGAAATAACTTATTACATGGAACCTTAAAGTGATCTGTTTTTATTCAAACATATTTGCTCTGAATTTACATTGAGCTCTCTGGATATCATCCTCCTTGGGTCTACCCATATGGATTACCTAGTTTTGCATGAACTAAATATATATATATATATATATATATATATATATATATATATATATATATATATATATATAAATAAATAAATAAATAAAAATTAAAAAACAGACACCGGATATATATGTGTATACATTCTGGTGACACTACGCACAATAAAACACAATATGAACTCAGCTTAAAATCCAGAAGATGGGAGAGAGAGAAAAGAAAAAAAGTGAAATATGGGGAGGGGACAACTAAAAACGAAGGGCGTTTATAAGAGAACCAATGTGTAATCAAGAAAATTTGACAAAGCAAGTAATACCACATATAGGTTACAAATTTAATATAAACATAAAAATTAATGAATATTTAATCTAGTAAGGACCTACCATTTATATGCCCCAAAACACATACATAGATACACACATACACAACAACATATCTATATTTACTCGCACATACATACATATATGTGTGTACATATATATATCCATACACATGTGCACATAAACATATATACATAAAACCTTACACACATCCATACATATACACATTTAAATATACAACGTATCTAACTATATACACACAAACATATATACACACAAACATATATACACACACACATTATATATATATATATATATATATATATATGTGTGTGTGTGTGTGTATACACAAATTAAAAGGTAAAATGTAAAAAAAACACACATCCATCCATATATACATTTAACATATAAAAATAGATGGGTAGAATTAAACTAATTTGTACTTAAAAACTACTGAGGAAGAAAACATTAACAATATTAAAAACCCACGGAGTGATTAACGCATTTATATATCTTAAGTCTACATATATACCTAGGTATATAAAAATATCAGAAAACTATCAGATTTTGTATATCAGTTATTTAGGAAAACTTTTTACTTACATACCCACATTACACATATATCAACACATAAATAAAGTTTGCTAACAAATTAAATGATGAAAAAAGTATATAGAGCATCACATAAACACAGACAATGATATATATCATCATAAGAGTCATTCCATTTAAATGTCATGTCCAATGTTAGTGATCCAAGATGGAACTGTTATAGGTAACAACACGTTATAAAACCGTGTTTTATGTTTTTATGTCTACATTTAGAAATGATCTCACTATGAAGATTCAGCAACTCATCTTGATTTTTATCTTTAATAAAAAATTAAATCCCAATATTAATCTTATGACATTAAATTGGGCCTACATGAAGAAAGAAGTGTTAATTTGAAACTAAGAGAGGAATGAAATTTTTTTTTTTTATTTAATTAAATAGGTGAGGTTAAAAAAAGCATTAGTTGTTCACTATAACAGAACGGACAACAATTTTGACAAAGGGAATGCTACTTTGAGTAAAAGAGAAAATAATCCATTCAGATGAAAATGTCTGTAAAGTGCCTTGATCACTAGTTCGGGCATGGTAAATTTGGGTCCAGGCTCTTACAATATATAACCATTCTTGGTAGACTTTATATTGTCACAGTGGGATAGTCAGGAAAAGTGGTGATGGAGAGAAAAAGAACACAGATGAGTTTGGCTAGATTAAAACAAAAAATATTCTTTCAAAAAATTTTCCAACTACCTGCATCTCTTATTTCAAGACATGGCAACATCAACAAAGCCCAGTCTGATTGAATTCCTAATGGATGAAACGCATTACAAGAAATTTTCCAGTCTATCATAACACATACACATATATATATATATATATATATATATATATATATATATATATATATATATATATATGATAGATATATAGATTGAATGTACATAGGAATCAATACTGCATGGTAACAGTCAGATTCACATTTCATCAGGATCTTCAAACTAGACTTAGTTTAAATGAAGCATGAAACCAAAAGTCACCAGACAATGTTGATTCTTATGTCCACCTTGTTTATATTTACAAACTCTTAATCTCCGATATTGATTACTCTCTCTATAAATATAAAAATATACAAAATTATATATTTCTCTATTAAATATTATCTCAAATTGTACCACTTCAGTATATAATTTTTTATATTTTAGTTGGTTGTTAATCAAGATGATAATCAACTACAATATGAAGATACTGACAAGTTACTGTTCAATAGCATACATTATAAAAATGCTTTTCCAACTTTTAGGGTATGTACAATACTCTATTTATTAAACAAAATTCTCATATGAATACTATAAAATGTCAAACATTTTTGAGAGAAGTATATTTTACTATCTTTTTGAAAAAGGACATGCAAGAAAATATAAAAGTTTATCTCTAACAAAAGCAGATGCAAATATCTGAAAATTATTCAATTCCATTTGCCTTTTGTATTCTATACTCATTGAAATTTTCATTTACCTAAGCAAATTTACTTTTAATAAGGCAAGACATTAAGCATTTTTGTAGCACATGATTGAACAGGATTAAAGAATAAAAATGGAGGAAATAATATAAATGCATAAAGGCTAAAAACAAAAGTAGCTCCAAATACTTTGTGAAAAATAGAGACTTTAATGATGCCTTGATTGTTAAGAAGCAAAAGTTTGTGAGAGAACCACAAACCTGTTGGGATTTTTCTAAATTTTCACATTTTGTAGTGGATTTTTCTAGCTCAGATAAAGCAGTTTCAGAATTTTGCTGCATACTTTCTTCCAGAACCTTCTGTTCTTGTTGGACCTGCTCCAGTTGCAGGTTTTTCTCCTAACATTGTCAAATAGACAGAGCAAAAGAAACAAATACATGCAATAAACAAATGACAATAAACAACAGTCATTCCAAAAGGTAATCAGGCAACATTGAAAGAAAATAATATCCATATATCAACAATATAAAGATACAACATTTTACAATCATGCTCAATTATAAACAGAGTAACTAATTTATCATACTACAATTTTTTAAAAATTGCAAACATTTTGTGTTGTTTAATAAGAGGATATATAAAACAAAAATGTATTTAGTCTATTTTTTTTCAAAACTTAAAATATACAAAGCATTAAGATTTAATACCTTAAATCTATTCTGGATGAGCCATAATGACTTCATCACTAAGGAGTTCAAAGAGTAATAACAAATAAAACAAATTTAAAAAAAAACACCCTTGTTGATAAGTACTAATTATGAGGAAGGACCCAAAAGTAACTGGAATTGTTTTCTGTGTGACAAGCTTGTAGTAGTTCAGGCTTCCACTGCTAGATACCATATGAGGCAACCCATAAGCATCAGTGTGCTAACTGGTGTAATCATGGGAAGACGTACAGCTCTGTGGTTCACATTTGTTTGAAGTGCTTCACACCTTTTTGTCTATTTTTACCATGGCTGAAAGGAAGAAGCAGCGTGCTGCTGTGAAATTCTTTTTTTTTGCAGGGGAAAACAGCAGCCGAAACAGTTGTCATGCTTAAAACAGCTTACAAGGATGCTGCCACACAAGTTTATGAGTGGTTTGCATGCTTTAGGATGGTCAATTGTTGCTGGAAAACCAGCCTCATTCAGGCCAACCTTCAACCTCTCAAACAGTTGAAAGCATCATGAAAATTCATCAAATGATCTTGGAAGACCATCGTCAAACAATTGACGAACTTGCTGATTTGACTGGTGTGTACTGGAGTTCATGTCAACAAATTTTGACTGAGGAATTGAGAATGAAAAGAATTGCAGTGAAAATGGTGCCTTGCTTGCTCAATGATCAAAAGCAGACACGAATGGATACCTGTCATAAACTGAAAGAACAGTTGGAAGTTGATCTAGACCATTTTTGCAGGTCATCACTGGTGACGAAAGCTGATGCTATGGCTACAACCCGGAATCGAAGCAGAAATCAAGTCAGTGAAAGCATCCAATGTCACGACGACTCAAAAAAGCGCATCAAGTGAAGTCCAATGTCAAGACGATGCTGATTTGTTTCACTGATGTAAAAAGAATTCTTCACAAAGAATTTGTTCCTCCTGGTCAAATTGTTAACCAGGCTTTTTACTTGGAAGTCCTGAAGCGTTTGCGAGACAAGGTGAGACGAAAACGCCCTGACCTGTGGCAAAGTGGAGGGTGATGGTTGCATCACAACAATGTGCTAGTACACACCACCTTGAGTGTGAGACAGTTTCTGACCAAGAATGGCATGACCCAACTTCGCTACCTTCCCTATTCCCCAATCTTGCCCCCTGTGACTTTTTTTGTTCCCCTAAATGAAGAAATTCCTCAAAGGAAATGTTTTGCAGATGTGGAAGAGGTTAAGAAAACAATGTAGTCATTAAAAAACATAACTTCACAAGAGTTCCAGGAGTGGAAAACATGTCTGGACCGGTGCATTGCTTCAAATGGAGAATACTTTGAAAGTGATAAGAATATAAACATGCAACAATGAATGAATAAAAATTATATGACACAATTCCGGTTACTTTTGGGTCCCCCCTCATATTTAGATAGATTGGTTTGTTTTTTTACAGCTTATCAACCCTTTGTGGGTTATTTAAAGCAAAAACAGATTTTGGATTGGAAGAATTTTTTTTCTTTTTTTACATTAACAATTTTTTAAGAATAACAATGATTTTTCCAGATGCACATCCTACTATTTAACTTATGGCTGACAGGAAGAGATGGCTTCATACCTTTCCCAATAGTATTTGTGCATAAATGAATATAAAAAGCCTGATTGGAATTTAAATTTGGCTCTCCAATTTCTCATTCCAACCTGCTATCCATTACATTATTCATAAATCCCTTATTTAGATTAAAAAAGCTCTTCTGTATCTAAGACAAAAAGACAAAACCTTAAATCATATTTGTAGTATGGTAATCTAAGACTTGAACTCAAAAATTATCAAATTTAAATTTTAAGTGTTAAAATTATTTTATTGAATCTTCCAAATTAAAAAGGTAACTCATTTCTATAAATTAAATTTTCCTGAAAAGTGTTTTTTGCCCAAGTAATTTTTATCATTGGTTGCAGAGTGTAGCAATAAAACTTTCTAGTGTGTGCTCAAAGTCAAGGGCAAGTTAAATTATGAGATTTTGAAACTGGTTATTTCCATATGGACAAAGCTAATCAAATTACCCAATTTATCTGTTGCTGGGAGAACTAGTATGACAGAGTCGGCAAAATTAAAATAAGTTAATTGATGAAGCATAATGAGTTGATTAGGGTTTGAGTGGTAGTAAAATTGAGGTAATGTGTAACTTGATGAAATTAATGGACGAACTGGAAATATTGATAAAGTGACTAGCTTAAGGAAAAGGTTGGAGAAAAAAAACGAAAATTATTCCTATTATTTGCTTTTTTTTTTTTTTTCTTTTTTTTTTTTTTTTTTTTTTTTGAAGAGGTTACTGAAAATTTTATCTCCTGTTTTGAATAGCTACAACATCCTGGTGACCAATAGTTCTGGAGGAGTGACTGGCCATTGTTGGAGAAGTTAACGGGTCCTGGTGAAAAGGCTACTTGGAAATATGTGTGCAGCCAGGTTGGAATTGACCAGAGGAAAGGGGAGTTAAAGGGTAACAGATAAGGACAATTCTTGGATGGCGACTGGCTTTCCCGAGGCTACCTGCAATTATGTGGACAGCCAAGATATAATTGGCCAGAGGTAAGATGAGTCGAGGGGGAGGGCGATAACAACAATTCTCAGGTGGTGAGCTGTCCTGTTCGGGCCTGACCATGGGCGTGTAAGTGAAAGTGTCCATTGGGAGGAAGCGTGAGGGGAATTAGAATTAGTAGGAAGATACCAGTTATGATGGTAGGAGGGCTGCCAGCGATTGGCCATAGGAATTATGTGTGGGGGACCCCCAAAATAACAACCCCACTAATATTTGATATAAGCAAGGGTTCGAGCTGCAAGTAACAGAATAATGGAGAGCCATTAGCAGAATTATATTGAGTGTTAAGAGAGGTGAGCAGAGTTTCGTGGGAGAGTTAGATTGGTTAGGAGATTGGTGTAGGAGAATTTCAGAGATCATGGTAGTGTGGTTAAAAGAGTAGTAGGGAGTGACAAGCAGGGCTGCAGACAGCAGAATTGTGGAAAGTAGAATGAAGTTCATGAGATGGGATCATAGTAGTGGTTGTTAGCAGAGTGCGGAGACCTGATATGAACCAAGTGGAAGGCCCTGTTGTGTAAGTAAAGACGGACACAATATTTGTGTAAAAAATTGGAATGACAGAGAGATAACCTGATATGCAGCTGACTCTCTCTTTCTCTCTCTCATTCTAATTCAGCCTGTATATAAAGACTTGAACTCTATTGAAGCGACTCATCTTTCTTCCACGATTATTTTATCATTTTTTTTTTTTTTTACTAATATACCCTTGTCCCACTCTCAGCCCACTCTCAACAGACCCTGTTGGTCCAGGATTGACAAAACTGCACTTCAGGTAAGAAAATTCACAACATGGGTGGAGAGTGGATAGCTGTCCCCGATTGGGAAGCAGCTGGGCTTAACGGCTAACCCACCAGAGTCAAGTAGGTGATGGGTGTAAGGGGTTATATTATTTGGTTGCTGCAAGCAGGATAGACCCTTATATCTATGTTGCCATGAGGCCAGGTGTGACTATTACCAGTTGCTGCAAGACCAGGACTGACCCATAGAAATTGGGCACAGATCATCTTGATTTCTCTGAGGATGGTGAAGAGAGAGGAGGAAAACTTGCTGAATAAGATCTCAGGAAGGAAGCATCCGGCTGCATTTAAGTTTTTGTAAAAGTTACAAAGAAAATATTAATATTTCAAGTTTACAGAGGATATGAAATTATATGATCCTGTTATGTTGTTGGTCACATGTAAATTATCAAACAGGTATGTCCACTTAGCAATATGTACTATGAATGAAGGAACTTAACATGAAATCAATTCTAAAGCAATTTTTTATAGAAAAATTAATATACAATTGTTATTCTGTACCAATGTATTAACTGCTTTGAATTTTGAGGTAAGAGTTGAACCATTTTTTCATATTGTTAAGATGATCATACACCACCTTGTTTGTACAAAATAATTATTTCAGTGATGGTTGACCATACTTTAGAGTAAATAACATTCAGCATTTTTTGTGTTACCTGCAATAGGATGACCAGTGCTAACCACATAAAACTGTCCCCATGGATTTACAAGTACAAGGGAGACTGTATTTTTTAATTATTGCTAATCTTGTAATCCACCAGATTTTGTGCAGCAGTTGTGATTCATGAAAAACAGTTGAAAACAAAGACGCTTTCCTTTTGTAGAATCCTAAAAAAAGGCAGTGTCCCACTACTCCATTTATTTCATCATAGCTGACAATCTAATTTCTCGTGACCTCTTAGCCTTTTGCCATAGCATTCCACTACTTTGTAAAACAAATTTTTATGTGACCTTAAACAGTTATTTAAATTTAATAATTCACTATATCATTTTTAAGCTATTTATCGTTACATAATATAAATACTACTCCTGTCCTTGTCGTAGTATATGTTGTAACCTTGAGTAATTTGGTATTTTTTTTATTGACTAGAAATTGTCATGAAATATGGTGTATGTTGCAACACCCCTTTTTCCATAAAACCAGCAGCCAAAAATTGTCTCTTCAGAAGATAGGTTTTTTTCTCTATGCTATATAGTGACTGCTTGTACGGTTGATGCACTTTTAGCTAGTGAGAGAACTTTGGGTTGTTTAGTGACCCTGTTCTTCAGAACAGTATGATGCCATCTTCTCATATCCTCAATAACATCTTTGAGGTTCCTATTTTTTTCTGCCAGGTTATCGTGCAATTCATTGCATTTAGCAGCTGATCATCTCTAACTGGTAGTCCGACGGGTTGCTGCGTGATCCTGTGCAGTAGTCAACCTTCATGAGGTTCTGACACATCAGTCGAACCAATATGCAGCTCGTAGTCTGCTTGGTTATAGATGCAATCTATGATATAATGAACGTTCTACACCCACTCATGGAGTCTTAGAGATCCAGTTCCTTGAAACATTATGATGCTCCCTGTCTTCCTTTTCAGGACTAAGACACTGTCTTTCCCCTGATTATGTGGTATGCAATTACCATTTGTCCTTTTAATGGCAAATTTATATTTCCCCCCAACCTCTCATTCGAGTATCTCCAGTGCCTCTCAATGGTTCCTGCACTCACAGCGCATGACCTCTCATTTTGGTATCTCCAGCACTTGTCAGCAGTTCCTGAACCCACAGCTCATGACCATTCGTTCCAGGGTTTTCTGCACTTGTCAACAGCCTCATTATCTCCTGCATACAACCATTCCAGCATCTATTATGCATAGCAGTCATTCTCGTTGCATAACCAATCTACCTGAGCTCAATTGGCATTTTCTACACTCAGCATGTCATACCTGGTGTCTATCAGCATTCTTCCATGTACATCAGTTCTTTCTGCACAGGTCAACTAACCCACCTTACTTTCTTTGAACATCGACTGTTCCAGCTATCTTCTGCATATGTCAACTGATTTCTCATATTCTTCTGCCCATCAACAGTTCCGGTTATTTACTTTGTGTATATCGACTCTTTTGGTCAGTGTTCTACACATATCACCCTATCTGCTTAACTCCTGTGTATGCATCATTGATTTTGTGTAATATACCAATCATTACAGTTTTCTTGTCAGCACTAGATCAAATTTTTTTTTCCAATCTATTTTTGCACATGACAAAATTTTTATTACTAGATTTTGAGTTCCCAACCACAGCTTTTCACCTGATTTCGCCGGAACTCTTTTCAACATCTACCTTTCACATTTTCTTTCTTGGAATTGTATTTTGTATTTGCCAAGAATAAATTTTGGCATATTTATCTGAATTCTTCATTTTTCTTGTCTTTGCTTTTGACCTATCAGATCATTGTTTATTTTTAAATGTTAGCAGGCAACATCTGAATAAACCAACCCAGGCTCATGTATCCTGCTACAAAGCTGTTATCAATAAATGGCTGTGACTTTAACAATACTGAGATGTATCAGTTGAGTGAGGCATTTAATATAATAATATAACTACAGCAGCTGGATATGGTGTTTGCAAACAATATAATGCTGTAATTGTTGTCATGGTTATTAAAGTTCTTGTTGAAACTTTATGTGGTATAGATTTTGCACTTCCTTTGGCAGTAACTGCTCATAAAGTATTATCAATTTTGTTTTGACTTCTGCAGTTTCAGGTGTCTTTCAGAGCCACCTCAACAGTGGAGAAAATTGCTTTATCAATCATAGAGACAATTTAAATTCTATGAGTGCTGCAAAACAAGAAATTCTTCATTATGAATTCAGTGAATAAATAAAGAATGCATATAAAGTAATATTTAAAATCCTCTTGCTGACACACTGACAACTGGTAATAAGGATTACTAGGAAAGAAATGATAAGACAAAATGGCATTGACTTGATGTTGCCTTTGGATGAAATGGGAAATGTGTCTTAGTTTGGCATGGGGATAAAGATGTCAGAGTTTCTAATTGGCACTTTGATTAGAGATCTAAATATTAATCAGGATTCCTAAATTAATCTGACTCTAGCAGTATTTTGAATTGGAATAAACAGTAAAATAATTCTGCACAACATCATTTCCTAACAGAGGAAAATGATAATACAATTCAAGTTCACTAAGTGAAAATCAATTAAGAACCATTAAATGAAAATAAAGTGACATCATATAAATACACACACACATATATATATATATATATATATATATATATATATTTTATAAGAGGTTATAATAAAAACATTTTTAAAATCGCTACACAAAAGCTTTTACGTTTCAATACTATGATTGTAATTCCTCAGGTGATAGTAGGTAACTGGTTATAAAATGATTTCTTAGAGAAATTTAAAAACAAATTGTTACCTCTTTTCCTAAAGTTAAGGAGGGGCATAAAGTCAGAAATTAAAAACAGACTTGTGGGTACTTTTACAGAAATTAAAAATAGACAGCACTTTTTTAAAAAGTAAATGCTTCAAACTGAAATTTTATTCCATTTGTTCTCTCATTTGTTATAACATAGAAAAGAAATCCCAAATTACCTCATTTGAATAGCTATTTCGACCTACATGATTTACTTATAAATCCTGTGAACATAGAGGTGTGAATAAATAAAATAGGTTAAAATTTTAAACATTTAAAGAATAAAAGAAAAAGTGTAAAAAGGTAAAATCTAAAATTAAAATAATATATAATATACAAATAATAATACATATAATAAATAAAAAAATAAATTATTATTAAATATAAAGATTTAATAAAACAGCAATATATTCTTCTACCCCACTAAAAAACACAGCAATTTGTGTAAAAGTAATGTTTGATATATTCCAGTATTTTCACAAAAACATGCACACACAGAAACAGGTTGAGATAAGAATAGGGCAAAGAAAAGAAAAATATTTGAAATTTACTAAAAATTTAAAGAAAAATGAAATGTCATAACAATTAAGTGAAACAATTTCTTCAATAAATGAATATTTGATTGATTTTGTTTTGCATGAATCTTATAAAATAATTACAATTTTTAGGTATTAATAGTAATTCTTTACACTTTTATTCCAAATATAAAAAATAAAACCTTAATGGTTATTATAATCTTAAATACTTTCTGATCATTTATTGAATTATCAAGTGAATTAAAATACAAAACTTTAAGTAACTAATATTTTGAGAATTATTTTTACATCACATTTAAAAAATTGTTTTCTAGTTTATTTTATAAATGGTTTATTACTTTCTGATAATCATAAATTCAATAAGTGATATTTTTATATTTCTTTTTGCCAATGATGTCTTGAAATGCTATAACGTAAAAAGTGTAAAACTAAAAGGTAACACATACCTTCAGCAACATGTCTTTTTCTTCAGCTAATCTTTTTTCATCTTTTAATTGCTTGTTGATTTCTGCATGCTGGGAAAAAAAAATAAACACTTTAAAATTAGAAAGTCCTTATTTGGGCATTTGCTGTATAAGATAATCTTAAGTTTACTCAATATATTGTGAAAGGAAATATTAAAAGGGGATAAATATATTTAACTAATAGTTATCAGTTAAACATGTATAATATTTGAAACAGAATAATAACTAAAATTAGGTTGTTATGAACTATTTCTATTTTGGTAATTATTTATAACATATTCATTCAATAATTAGCAGGAGAGCAAATATACAAATATGCATGAAGCTTATAAGTTTACATTCTCCATAGAATAACTGAAATTGAAAAGAGAGTATTAAAAATCAAAAATTCTTTTAAGTGACTAAAAGAAAACATAAGCATGCCTTACTGTTCTCAATAGCGTCACATGTTCTTCTCGTAATTTCCCGTAAATCTCCTTCATCTTTTTGAATTTTTCTTCATTTGCTTTTACTAATTCTAAATTCAGAGAGAAAAAAATAGCAATAAACAATTAATTTAAATTTTTTATGACTTATCAACGCTTTGTAGGTTATTTAAATCTGAAACATATGTCACATTGTAGAAGGTTGCTTAGAGTACCCAGTATTCTCAAGCAGTCCCTCATCTATCAACTGACCAGGCTCGACTCTGCTTAATTTTGATGATCAAACAAGAACTGGTGGTTTCAGCATGATTTGCCTGTAAGTAGCATTAAACAAGACATAGGTTGAAAAAAGTTAAAGAAATTAAAAAAATAAAAAGATTTTCAGACATTCAAATAAAACACATTTTTGTTAGCACTGCCATCATTTCAGTTTTTAATATTATACATTATTAATCCTTCTCTTCCAGAAAGGGTTTCTAGATTTTCAAACAGACCTTGAGCAAGTTTTAACATGTCGACTAAGACTTCCCAGCATCTTTCTTTCATTCATTCATGTGCACCTTTTTCCATTTTGTCGTACTTCTTTCCCCTAAAATTGTTCTTGATATATAATATATATATATATATATGAATTGGGATCAAATAGATTAGAATCCAATAGAATAAGATGAAAAACAAATAGAAACATTTATAAGTTTAACATATTTTGCTTTTATTTAAGCTTCATCAGAAAATGAAATATAGAGAAGGAAATAAAATTCTGGTATTTTTATTTTTGTTTTGTTTATAAATGTTTCTTATTTATTCCTTATATATATATATATATATATATATATATATATATATATATATATATATATATATATATATTTCTGTATACAAATATATAGAAAAATAGGAAAGAACACGTTAGGTAAATAATCCGAAGTTCTTTAGGATTTTTGTTTTTATTTTAAAAAACAGTGCTCAATAGAAAAGTAGAGCCTAAATTATAATTATTTTTAAAAAATATGATTCCTTTGCTACTTAAGAGTTCTCCATGCCCTTTATGCCTACATGAAAAACTACACATTATTAAGTTTCTAAATAATAAAAATTTATTAAAACCATAGACATGAGTTAACGGTTTTTTGACGACATCAACAAATTTTCACATTAAATAATTAGCATAAAAAAAATTAAAAATTTCATAGTCTAATAAAAGGTTAAAAGCTTAACCCAATCATAAGATAAAAAACACTTTATGAAGTTGTTAAAAAAACAAATTGTAGTTCAATACGACACATTTATATACAAACAACTTTTTTTGGGTGGGAAAAACTTTAGACACTTAATGTAACAATAATGCATAATGCCAATAATTCTCTGTTGCTGAAACAGACTACACGATGTGTATAATGAATGTCATCATTCTCTTTAATTTAGACACCCCCAACCCTACTTTGACTTGACCTCTTTCCAAAAGTAACTGATATGTTGATACAAATTGTTAACCCTTACGCCTCTTATTTAAATTATTGCTTCAGTTGTTTCCATAGTAATTTATTTTATGAATGAATATGCTTATAAAGATGCATAAATTTCAAGATTAGTTATTCCAAAAATTTCACTTGAAGATGAAACAGAGCTTAATACTTTAATTCAATTTAATTTTAATAATTATATTGAAGTTTTTGGCTCTTGTTTTTGAAACATGAGAACTCCTATGTAGCAAAGGAATCATATTTTTAAAAAATAATTATAATATATGTGTGTGTGTGTGTGTGTGTGTATGAAATGAGAACGGATCAAATATAAATTCCAACATTCATAACAATAATTTAAAATAGGGCTCAATACAATCCAATATATAGTAGAGTAATATGTAGAGTAATATTCTTTATTATAGGGTATTACATTCAAACATGTACAAAAATGCTACACAAATACACTCATGTTTCGATGCGTATCAACGCATCTCATCAGGAGTTAGTAAAAGTAAGGTTTTACTGATGAGATATGTTGATACACATCGAATCATGAGTGCATTTGTATAGTGTTTTTGTACATGTTTGAATGTAATATCCTATAATAAAGTGTGTATATATATATATATATATATATATATATATATATATATATATATCTTACTTATTATAAAACGCAGACTGTGTGTGTCTGTACGTTTATATATTGGATCGGATTTCCTACATTTGTCAACCAATTTCAACAAAACTTCCCAGGACTACGTAAAATTACCTTGCAGTGGTTCTGACAGTGCCAAAAATTGGAAAAACACAATTGTTTTTGCATGAAATCAATTTGAAAACACGATTAAGAGGCATCACGAGAATAAAAGGGGGACAACTCATATCGAGTTATACTTATTATAAAACCCAGGTTGTTTGTTTGTGTGTGTTCGTTTATATATGGGATCGGATTTCCTACATTTTTCAACTGATTTCAACAAAACTTCACTTTTTTTTTGGCAGGTAGTGTTTCTTATTGTCTTGCACACTTTTTTCTTCATTTTTACATTCAGAATGCTTTAAAAATTCCATTTACAAGTCAATTGTTTATAATAAAATTCTATTCAATCGGTAGACTCATAACGATTGAAAACAATGTTTTTGTTCGAGTTTGGGTTTGACCAATTCGTTAAAAAAAAAAAAAAAATTAAGACATGCGTGTCTGTCAACCATAAACAATAATCTTTGTCAATTTTATTTTCAGTCTTTATGATGGTCGATACTTGATCTATCTCTTACTGTTACATCCCTGGGCAATGCCGGGCTCTACTGCTAGTATATATATATACATATATATATATATATATATATATATATATATATATATATATATATATATATATATATATATATATATTCTCATGTTGTCTGTCTGTGTGTCTTTCTTGGGCGTTGTTACCTCACCCAGGCCGCATTTCTCACCCAATTTCGATGCGGTTTTCACCACAGGTTTGCGAATGGCTGTCGTAAGGACATGACAGAGCCCGATTTTTGAGTTCGGACTCAGGTTCTGAAAAAAATCGACAATCGAAAAAATCTGCTTACAGAAGGAATGATCGCATTTCAACCTAATTTGACACCCTCTTAGAGTCTACCATTAGAAGTGTTGCCAATAAGTTTCATAACCACGGACCCCTAAACAGCGCAGAAAATCGATAAAACCCAAAAACCGATATGCCCAGATTGCACCTGAACCGCATGTCGGTTTTTAGCGAAAACCGACCGGATTTATGAGGAGGCCATTGGGAGTCAGCATGTAAAGTTTAAACTCTGAGCGCCCCCCACCACCCAAACAGAATGCAAATCGACAATCGGTCAACCCTTAAAAATGATTTTTTCCGGTTGGGTAGTTCCTAAATGCAGATTAATTTAAGGTAACGCTATGCGTGGGAAGAAACAGGTCAGTGCGTGCAGTGGGGTGGAAGAAAACATTTGACCTCAAATTCTGGAATGGGTGCAGGGCCATTGAAATTCGGCTTCTTTATGCCTGCTACCAGGTCTGACTTTGAACCACAAACACTTTTGCTTTAATCGTCGCACCTTACCAAAATAAGGACTTCCTTTATTTGTGTCTTTGCTGAAAAAAACCCACATACGTACTGAGTGAAAATGGTTCCACCCTCAGCAGTTTATTTTCCAATTCTTTAAACCTTTTCCCCTAGCCCAGGTCGCATCCCAGACCTGACGAGGAGTTTTTGCGCTACAACAGCAGGGCTTCCTCCCAATTCATTTCAAAGCTAATACCGGCAAACTGTTAGCGGCTTTTCGTTGTCACACAAACCAAATGAGCAAACACTTCATTGCAGCTCCTTGCATTCTCATCGTCGGTATCACGTACGTTAGAGCCAAGCTGCATATGCAGCAGTCAGCTTGACCCCGTTTACGGCCAAGCCTTGTGTTTGCCAAATCATGCACGCGTATGGGAATGCGTGGTAGCATCTTCCATTTTGCATGAGCTCATTCATTGGTCCAAGTCATGGCCATTTTCCAGGATACACCAATCAATGACAAGTCACACTCCCTTTAAATATCTTCAGCACAGCTGCATCCGCACTAACGTCTTGATTTTATCGCCATTAACTCATCTGTCTTTGGATTAATTGAAGCTTCCTGTTACCGCACATTACCTATTTGCTTAAACGTTTGCATTACCCATTTTATCTCCGCGTGCTGCCTCTACTGCGCAGCCCAGTCCATTTTAGCGTTTCATACCTATTTCTACCTTTTCGTAGTTCAGTTTTGCTATTAGAGAGTTAACTGTTGTCGCAAGTTACTTATTTACTCAATCATTTGCCCAACCTATTTTACGTCCACGTTACAGTTTTCACTGTAAGTTGAAGTGTACTGACTTTACTATGGGGCCCAGTACACCTCAGTACTTCACTACCTATTTGCTTAAATGTTTTCACTACCCATTTTATATCTGCGTGCTGCCTCTACTGTGCAGCCCAGTCCATCTTAGCGTTCCATATCTATTTCTACCTTTTTGTAGTTCAGTTTTGCTAGAAGACAGTTAACTGCTGTCGCAAGTTACTTATCTTCTGCCTTTACTACACAGCCCAGTACACCTCAGTGTTTCACAACTTTTTAACCTTCAACGCTTCAACATTTTGGTTGCGTAACCTCTTCCTACAGCGACATTTTCATGCTGCCAGAAAGCACGGCCCATAGCTAGGAGAAGCTTTTTCCATACCGCTCCACTGCATTTTTAGTTTTTTGTATACAACGAGGTTGCACCACTTCAGCTTCGGCATCAACTTCTATTCGCATTCTTACACAGCATTTCTACAACTCTTCAAATGGCTCCTACATGACAAACATTCGCACATCAGCAACTGAAGACCCCTAATACCGTTAACGTTACACATGTGGAACAGGTGACTGCGGAGGAGCGCATTATAACTCCGGTTTCAGATGATCATATAGCGTATACTTTGCACTCGTCTGTGTACCGTGGCAATGATCAACCCAGCAGCTCTGCAAAGCCTCACTGTCTAAGGGGAAATGGGAGCGGGATTCCATTGAGTATGCCTCTATGGGGGAGAAGCAACTGGTGACCGACCCGGCAGCTTTGCTAAGCGTGCCAAAATACCATGGCGAGGCAACCTTAGCAGGCGTTCTAAAAAAGCCTCTGTGGCAAAGAGAAAGCGGGAGGAGGAAACCAAGGTAGAGGCCTCTTTGAGGCTTTCCAGTCAATCTCAACAGAGGCAGTATGTTTTGTCATATGAAACGCTTGGTGATCGTAACTACCGTTTGTACTGCAAATGAGTTTACACATATTCCTTGAAAAGTAAGAGGAAACTACATAAACACTTGCATGACAACAAAAAAGCGACTTCATCACAAGCGCTTTTGCGGCCTCGACAGAGCCTGCATCGAAAAGCTACTCACAATGCAGCCGACGCCACTGCAACTTCCATTCGATGGTCCCAGGAGACCACGGCTGAGAAAACCACACGTAACGCAGCGAAAGCTGCGGCAAAGTCCATTCGACAGTCCCAGGAATCTATGGCTGACAAAACCACACGCCATGCAGCCGACGCAGCTGCAACTTCTGCTGCAAGGGCATCGGGAAGTTCCACGCAAAAGCGCACAAGGCGGAAACGTGATGCAATTTCAACTTCGGCTGCTAGAGCTGTAGAAGGACCTACTGAAAGGCTTGAAAGGTTGCAGACTATTAACCAGCGCTGCCATAAGAGCGAGGGCTCTGTAGCCCAACAAAGCAGTTTTGGTTTAAGATGACGTTCAACTATACGACAATTTTGAGGCTTTCTGGTCGCAAAACCTCCAAATATGATCCATGTCAGTTGTCTGTGGGTATTGCAATGCCAAAAAATGGCCTGGAGAGTCTGCGGGTTTATGTTGTTCAGACGGTAAGGTAGAGTTGCCACCTTTTCAAGAGCTACCGGCTCCGTTGAAAGCTCTGTTGGAGGGTTCCAGTCCAGACTCCAAACATTTCCTCGCAAAAATCAGACTGTACAATTGTGCCTTCCAGATGACATCTTTTGCTGATAATGCCTTCCGCGAAGTTGGTTGGAATCCCACCTTCAAGGTTCAAGGTCAGGTTTACCACCGGATTGGGTCTCTTTTGCCGGAAACTGCCACTGATTCGGCCTTTCTACAAATATACTTCATAGCTGACTACAATCAACAGGCAGATGCCCGCATTTTCATTATTCCCGAGAACGATACAGGCCAGGACAATCATCCTCGCAGGGATATCATAATGAGTCTCCAACAAATGCTCCACGAGACAAACCACTATGTCCGCAGTTTTAAGTATGTTCTCGAAATTAACACTTCTGATTTCATTATTGTAATTGATGCTGACAAACAGCCTCAGGGAGAGCACAAACGTCATTACAATACTCCCGCAAGTAACAAAGTTTCCATCATTGTCAGCGGTGATCAGCACAACAGACATGACATTGTTATCGAATCGCGCAGCAGTGGGCTCCAAAGAATCAATGAAACACACCGGTCCTACGATGCACTGCAATACCCACTTCTCTTCCCTTACGGACAAGATGGGTACTACTTTGGCATTCTTCAAAATGGGTCCACCTTAAAAACAGTGTCTTGGAGGGATTTCCAGCTATTGATGGTACAAGAGGGGTGCATTCAATCATCTTCATCGAAGCCGGCAACATTTCCATCAATTCATAATAGACATGGCTGCTAAGATGGAATCCAAAAGACTGTGTTACATCAGATTGAATCAGACCAAGTTGCGCTGCAACTCTTACATTCACCTCCGTGATACTTTACAAAATGACACTGATCAACACAATATAAGCAAAATGTGTATGCTACCACAATACATGCATGTGAGGAGGCAAGATGCGATGACATACGTTCGTAAGTACGGTCGACCAGACCTATTCAAAACTTTCCCGTGTAACGACGAACTTCGTTATTTTTCACGTGTTCATGAAAGAACACATCATCACACCTGCCGACTCGAGAGCAGGCTACGTAAAGTTGGCCGTATGAGAAGCACTGTTCCTCTAAGTGTATACCAATGACAGACAGTGTTTGTCCTTGGCCCTTATTAATTGTCATAGCAAAACAGGGTGCCAATGGGAATGGGGATCTTCTGAAAGTGAAGGGTACATCGGCATCTGATGGATACAAATGCATCCTTGGGATAAGCACTTGCTCCCCTTTACTGCATTACTGTGAAGCATTGAACTCATCGCCAACTAATGTATAGTTACAAGCATCAATTGTCTCTCCTCACATCACCATGCCATATGTACAGAAATGAATGACCCCGTCCAGATTACGGGCCCTTTCAAAAATGCGTGCGAGACCCCTTCGTGCAGCAAAAAAAAAAAAAAAAAAAAAAAAAAAATCGATAAAAATCTCCGGTTCGACCCTGCCATCAGCTGTCCGTTTTTGACTTCTTTTCACGCATTCAATTAATGTCAAATGTCGATTCAAAATCCGACATTTACGTTGTCAATTCCTAACGGAGATATATTTTCAATTTGGACTCAGGCTTTCAAAAAATTGGTAAATCAGCTGATCGTCCGGTATTTGAGCGGATTACATTCTAAAATTTTGGCCGTTCTTTACAATTCAACCAGAAATACCTACACGGCCCAGTTAGAGGTGCCTTGCATAGAATGCCGTGTGATCCCGTCGTGACTCAAAAATCGATACAAGCCTCTGTGTTGACCATGCCCTCAGCAGTCCTTTTTCCACTTCTTTAAACTTTGTTTTTTCTCCCAGGCCGCATCCCACATCCAATTTTTCAATTTAGGTCATTGTGTCATGCCGGAGCCGAAGTTTTTTATTTGGGACTCAAACTTTGTAAAAAAACGGATTAACTCGCAGGTGATATCGATTTTGGGGGTTTTAAGTTGAATGTCTCGCCTGCACTACGTGGCCCAGTACATCTAAGCTTTTCACCTCATTTTGGACTCTGTGCAGTTGACTTCATGTTGTTAAACACTTTTGAGCTCTTTTTATTTGAACTTAAAATCGGATCAATGTATGGTTTCCAAAGTACCGGGTTAACAAAACAAGGGCAACAACAACCCCGCCCAAGTAGTATGACCAGTCTCAATATTTCAGGAAACTGCATTGGGTGGGAAAAGTATTTGTCGTTAACATTGTTTTTTCATTCGGTTTTTCCAGTTACGAGTCCTTTTTAAAAGCTGATCGTTTTGTGTTCATTTTGTTTAGTTCTTTTTCATAACAAATTTAATGCTTAGTATAAAGCTTAGAAAAAATTCTCAGTGTGAGATAGGCAAGAAATAAGGCATGTAGTAACATCAGCACGGCAGCAAAGGGCACTCCTTTAAAGGCAAGGAAGGGAAAAATATTTTAAGTCAAGTAATAGCGATTGCTGTACGAGTCGTACGATTTTCGAATCAAGCACAGGCAACGTCGGACCATGCTGCTAGTATATATATATATATATATATATATATATATATATAAAATTAATGTAAGTTTGTCACTTAGCTGAATGATTAAATAAAACAAGAGACACGTCAATAGAGAAACTAGGCCAATTTGAGTCTATTTCTAGATCACTTAGTAAAGATCAAAGAGGAGCATGTTACCTCATCTACAACTCAAATTCTTTTTGACAAAGCAATTCCACATATTGAAGAATTTACATATAAAAATATCTAAGTTTAATTTTTCCATTTTCAGCCCATGTTTATCAATTTAAATCCATTAATGTGAAACCTCATAGAATGATAAAGAATAATAAAAAGTGAAATTTGAGAATTAATGATTAGCATAGCACAATCTGGAAATTCAAACCTGGAATTAAACCTGGATTTACGAGTATGACCCGGTAATATTTATTATCTCAATTCTTTAAGTTGATAAATGAGTCTATATTTATGATACAGGTTATGTGTCTTAATATCTATATAAAATTTGCAAATTTGACAAAGAGAATCATCAACAAAGAATAAAGTATGGCCATAAAGAAATAAAAAGTACAATTTTGAAAAATGGAAATGTTTTTAGAAATGCTGATTAGATTAAGAAAAAAAGATTTTTATTGATTGATTTGTTTTTCATGGCTTAATTATTTACAGATTATTTAAAGCCAGAAAATATTTTTAGATTGTAAGAATTTTCTGGAGTTAATAATGATTTACTGATACAAGTCCTATTAATTAACCCATAGATCAGGGGAGAAGAGTTGGATTCATAACTTTCCTCAGGGTATTTGTGCATGGGTGAATATATCAAACCTGACTGGAATTGGAATTTGACTCTCCAAATTCCAATTCTGAGCAGTTATCCATTACACCACCTACACATCCAAGCTTGCAGTCACCCATTTACGTATTAACTAGGCTCAATGTTGCTTAACTTTGGTGATTGTACAAGAACTGGTGTTTCAACATAATATGTAAGACAGAAAAAAATAATTCTTAGGACCTACTTTCTGAGTCTGTCAGCTTTCCTGCATTTGCTGCATATAGTTTTGCCTCTTCGACTTCCTTTTTTAGAAGTTCATTTTCCTGAAAAAAAAAAATAAAATAAATAAATAAATCTGCAACCAATTAAAAATATAATTTAAAGTAGTCATTAAACAATTTTCAAATTTATATAAATCTGCGGCTTTTTTAATAATTTTATTGAATAGCCATTTATTTGCAGTAAACAGATTGAATACTAATAAATGATGTTTAATAGCTAACTTTAAAGAGAATTTCTTTTTAATGGTTGTAATGAAAAACAGAACAGATTAACCCAAATTAGGCTTTATTTCACACAATAAAATAGTACAAGACTATTTATAATCAGGCACAGTTCATTTTTGGCAATATGTTGGGGGGTGGGGTGGAGAAGGAATGTTCAGCACAATCTCTCCTGCTTCTAGAAATAATTAGTGGCACTTAGTCTACGTGCTCAGTAAACCCCTAGTGTGTAAATCCCTCCTTGGAGGCGTTTGTAACACATCTATTTATCATCTCTCAGTTGCATCTCTGTCCTTTGGCAGAGTGCACTCAGGGGTGACTCCGTCAAAGGACAGTGTCGCAAGTGAGGAAAATAATGCTGAGACGTGCCCAACCTGGGTGTATGCGCTCGAGTCCCCCCTTAAAAACTGACCTTATGTCACAACTTGTCTTAGTGAGGCGACAGAGTAAATACCTAGTCTACATGCTCACACTGATTGATGCAAAGGAATTTCATTTTCATTTTCTGGTGTATCTGTACTAGATTCAGTCTTATCAGGATCTAAGGTGTCAAAGTTTTGAGTGGATGTCATAGTCTTGTATTTCAGGAGAACAGTTCTGAATGAGACCAGCAGGGGCAAAATCTCAGAGTGATAATGTGGTTTCTTTGCAGTTTTGGAGACAAATGTGCACAAAGCGAGGATTGACTTCTAGAAGTTCTGCCTCTTCCACAATAGGGTCATACTTTAATTTTTTGACATGTCATCCCAGAAGAACCTTCCTGGTGTTGTTAGCTATGTTGGAACAAAATAGCCACTGGAGGTTCAACAAGGATAGTTGAATAGCCATGCATGAGGTGTAGAATTCATAGCTGTTGAAAGCAGTGTGCGCATTGAATGTCAAGCATCTGTCAGAACATTTTCCCATTGATTTTATAGGCAGGCGTTGAGTTTTGAGTGCCAGAGTTATTGCTTTCCACAAAACACCATTATACCTCTCGCATTGCCCATTACCCTGGGGGCTATAAGGGGTGGTATGGCTAGTTGAGATTCTGTGCCCATGCAAGAAGGATTTCATCTCAGCTGATATGAAGCCGGAACCCCTGTCCAAATGAATGTACATTGGCATACTGAAGATAACAGGGTTGGGTGAAGCACTGGATAACTGTTTGCAACAACATATCAGCACAATCAAAGGCAAATGGGAAGCAAGAATATTCATCTATTATTATAAATAGAAAATGGTTACGAGAGGAAGATGGCAGGGTCTTTTGAAGTCAACATTGAGACTCTCAAAAGGAACGGTTATTAGATTAGATTTTATTAGATGCAGAGTGTTAGGTCAGTAAAATCAAGGTTAGCCTTCGGCACATATGGGGCAAGCAGTAGATACTCTCTTCACATCCTCCACAGAGAAAGGAAGGTTCAGTGTCAAAATGCATCAATTTGTGTAACAAATTGATGCAAAAGTATTGTGTAATTTCTCTAGAGTGTCCAAACTGAACAATAAAATCTAGATAAAGTATCTGCAGTAATATTATCTCTCCCATTATCTATAGTGTTTGGAATTCAAAGAGAGATGTTTTTCAAAGCTCTGCTGATTTTAACGGATTTTTAAGAATGTAAAAATGTTGGATTAAATATTATCATATCAAACGGATAGAAGCTGCAAAGAGGAACAATATTTCACTTGTTTTTGAACCAGCTTGAGTGTTGAACTGCAAGTTAAGTGAACTGTTTAGATTTGTCTTTATTTTCTGAAACATTTTTGAATTTCTCAGTTTTTCTTTTTTTTTTTTTTTATTTGTGCATTTTTTTCTCTTTCTTTTCTTTTTGTTTCTTTCATTATTTTGTATTTTTACCCTCATATTTATTTGTTTTTTGTTTATGTGCTTATTTGTCTTTGGTTTTCCACTTTTTTATTTTGTTTTGATTGTTTTTGACTTTGTTTTTCATTATATTGTGAAATAATTTAAAAAAAGAAAAACTAGGCAAGCCTTTATTCAGTTGGCCTTGGTTATTTCAGACTGCCATGGCCAAAGAGACTTTAAATACATCACTGCTAGTCTCACCAGCTAAAACGACCTGGTGTGAGAATAGGCTGAAAACAAAAAACGCAGCTTACTATGTTGCTCAAAGAGAAAAATTTGAGGATTTCTTTAAGGGCAATGAGTTCCTCACCCTACCGGAAACCCTTGAAGCAGTAAATACCTGCATTATATCCCTGTTGACCTCCGACGTGAAAACGTGGAAATTAATTGGGGTCAGAAAGGAAATCTTGGAAGATGCCTTGAAAACCTTGCACATCAGCCCCAAAGTATTAGCCAGCAGAACAAATGTTATATGGGATATTCTCCTACCTACAGAGCAGCAAGTGAAAGACTTGGCATGAAGTGTGTTGAGTATTGAAACATTAAGACTACAGACGGAGTACATGGCACCTGGAGGACAAAAGTGACAATCCATGGGGTGCGCGAGGAAAGGATAGGAGCCTTTTTCTCAAAATACGGCCAAGTAAATGAAGTGAAGGTCCTCATCAGCAAAGACAGGATAGCTACCGGTGACATGGTTACAAGTCATGGTAAATCGAAAAAGCTTTGGAGAAATTCCAAATATATTGGTTTGCTTTGGGGCACATGTCAAAGGAGTGCCCTGGTAAACGTACACAGTCTCCACCATGGCCAGCAATGACAACAGCAGCAATAGGTGCAGCATCAGTGGAAGAGATAACATCCACAATGAACATGAAACCTAAAAATTTGGAGCCACTTATTTGAGGCAAATGAAAGGCTACCCAAACATAAGGATTTTAGAACTGGACAATGCAAATTTAAAGAAATTCAGACATTTTTGTGCTGGGAGGGTCCCTGTTTTGCTCCATCCCTCTTTATATAGGGCTGTCAAACTAACGTACCTTATGGATGTTGGCAGCATTGTCCTAGATGGTCAAATGATGACAGAGTTGGACACAGGGAGCCTAGGTCATTCTGTCAGGGTCCTTTCCACCGCAGATTTCCGGCCCATATGTGAATTGTTGTTTTTCCCTTTTACAGATTTAAAAGATGTCAATCAAGATAGTCACACCAAATGTGAAAGGCTTGAGGGATCTGGGTAAGGCTGCTTGCCTGCTCCGTGACCTCTTGTCTTTCGAGGTGGATGCCGCCACAATCCAAGAGACCCAGTTTGTTTGCAGCGTCAATGCGTGTGTGCTGCCTAGCAACTTTGTTGTTTATTCAGCATATGGGGACTGACATGCCAGAAGAGTTTCTTTGCTGGTTAGCCGTACCCTGGTTGCAAAGGTTGAACATGTTCATGTCAATACCCAGGGCTGGTTGATCGTGATCGATATTGCCATAAAAAGTGATTCGTTCAGAGTCATTGCAGTTTATGCGCCCAACAACCAAGAGGAGAGGGTCTTGTTTTTTCGGTGGTTGGGGCCGTTCCTGGTGGATTCAAAGCGCGTAGTCTTAATGGGGGACTGGAATGCCATTCTGGACCCCAAGTTAGATAGAAGGTGGGGAGTTAGTGGGGAAAGGGGGCAATCGTAGCTTGGTGGATCTGATCGATGAATTTGGTCTCGTCGATAGATACCAGTGGTGGGGGTGAATGTGGACATGGGCCCTTAGTCGGCTATCTACCTAGGTGGTCAGCTACCTGGATACAATGTTAGAGGAGGTGACGTAGACTAGCTAGATTGTCCCAGCAATACACATATGAAGCTCTCAGTACTCCCAGTGTCCATGAGAGCTCTGACCTTCTGTCTATTTTTATTGGGGTAGTTGCAGCAAACCAATCTATAAATGATACTGCCATCACTACAGGATTAGAAGAATGAAGAATGGCAGATGTCCCAGAACAACATACTTTTGAAAAATCGCCGATTTTTCCGCATCCTTTACAGTAAGGATGCCTATGGTTTCCACAAAAGAAGCACTTTTGAGTTTTAGAAGCCACTGTGGATGCTGTTTTCTGTCGGGTGCAGCACTAACAACTGTTTCAGAAATAGAGTAGGACTCTGAACTTTTCTGAGCTTGTTCAAGAGCTCTAGCTTGGTCAAAGGCAGTGGTGAGGTCCAGAGTTACATTTTCGAATAGTCGTTGGGGGAAAAAGTTCACTTATGAAGGTATCTCCTATAACCTCATATCTATGTTCCTCAGCACTGACTGCCTTATAGTTGCAATCCTTACTTAAATGCCTCAGATTTAGAAAACGGTTGTCTAGTGTCTCTTCTGGTTTTTGCCGGCACATTGATAGTAAATGCATAGCATAGGTTTCATTCTTAGGCTTGTCATACAATTGCTGGAGCCTATTGACAACTCTCTCATAATCTAGACAGAAATTAATTCATACACTGAAGGGCCTATAAAGTTTAGGAGTGCATATTGTCAGGTCAGGGGCATATTGTTCTATACTTTGCAGGAAATTCTCAAAAGTGGCAATTAATTTACATTATTTGTTGCCATATGGCAAACCAGTGCCTCCAATCCTTTTCAGCATTCTTCAAACTGGGGAGTGTTTCTCTGAGGTCGCAGAATTTTGTCTCAGAGATAGCATTACTGAAAAGTATTTGTGTGTGGAATAAATTGGAATGAAAGACACGGAACAGACTAACCCAATTAGGCTTCAGTATTTACATTATTTAGACTTTATTTACATTATTTGTTGCCATATTTATCACAACTTTTCGGCAGGTGGTTGGAACTTCGATCACTGGGGTAGACTGTTCTAGTTCCACGTGCCATGTTTGATGTTTTATCTCCTGCTAATTTTCCCTCTGAAAGTTCTCCACTGCCTTAACCGGGTATTGAACTCACACTCTTTTGGGTCTGTCACTGGATCTAACCAACGCCTTTATCCACTTGAGGACATCTGGGTATGAATTTCTGGGTATTATAAACCTAATGTTTTCAGCAACCATTTTTACCAGTGCTCAATTGCTATTATATATTTAAAATATTGCAATTTTGCTGTTATCATTACATGTTTTTACCAGAGCTCATATTGCAACTTTGTTATCATTGCTTTTCTCTGGCATTCCTTATTACTGGTTCCCATATTGTATTTATTTCTATGCTTGGTCGGCTCAGGAGATTTTTGTGGCCTAGCATATGTGCTGATTCCTTAAGTTTACGAATTTTCCAATGGTGTTCCCTGTCTATGATCTCAACATGATCCCACAGGAGACGGTGATCTCCCTTCTCTCTCCATATGTGGTCAGACACGCCTGATTTTTCTACTTCCCCTCGTGTTACAGCTTTCTGGTGTTCTTGAAGCCTTACCTTGTGGGGTTGGCCTGTCTCTTCTTTATATTCCTTTCCACAGCTGCATGGGATAGCGTACACAGTCTTTAGTCATGTTCTCCTCTGTAGGGGGGTCTCACTCGAGAGAGATATCTGCGAAGTGTTGCCAAGCTTTTGAAGGTTGTCCTGATGTTATATGGACCGCAGATCCTTTGTATTTTCTCTGATAACCCCTTCACATAAAGCAGGCAGACTGTTTTCTGAGTGTTGTTGTCGTCCTCCTCCTCCTCTTGTACCCGCCTATCCCAGTTTTGGGGGGCTGCTGCTATGTACCCAGGGTAGTTGTTACGTTGTAGGGTACTATTTATACTGACCAATTCTTTATCTAACGTCTCTGGGTCGCCACTTATGACTTTTGCTCGGTGTTGTAAGCAATGGATGATCTCTTTCTTTACGCTGTATGGATGGTGGGAGTTGAAATTGAGGTACTGTCTGGTGAATGTTGGTTTACGGTACACAATGTCTTGAACCCATGCTCTGTTCGAGATATTAGTACATCCAGGAATGGGAGTGTGTTGTTACTCTCTTTCTCCATTGTGAATTGTATCAAAGATTTTATTGAGTTCACATGGTCCAGTAGAACCTGGACATCTTCCTGGTGTGGCCAGAGTATGAAGGTGTCATCTACGTACCTTAACCATATAGTAGGCTTTAGAGATATAGATTCTAATGCCATTTCTTCAAAGTATTCCATGTATATATTCGCCATTGCTGGTGATAATGGCGAGCCCATTGCTAAGGAATCAGCACATATGCTAGGCCACAAAAATCTCCTGAGCCGACCAAGCATAGAAATAAATACAATATGGGAACCAGTAATAAGGAATGCCAGAGAAAAGCAATGATAACAAAGTTGCAATATGAGCTCTGGTAAAAACATGTAATGATAACAGCAAAATTGCAATATTTTAAATATATAATAGCAATTGAGCACTGGTAAAAATGGTTGCTGAAAACATTAGGTTTATAATACCCAGAAATTCATACCCAGATGTCCTCAAGTGGATAAAGGCGTTGGTTAGATCCAGTGACAGACCCAAAAGAGTGTGAGTTCAATACCCGGTTAAGGCAGTGGAGAACTTTCAGAGGGAAAATTAGCAGGAGATAACAGACATCCATCAAACATGGCACGTGGAACTAGAACAGTCTACCCCAGTGATCGAAATAAAGGGTTCAGTTCGAAATTCCAACCACCTGAAGAAGGCCGGAGCGTACAACGGCCGAAACGTTGTGATAAATATGGCAACAAAGATGAGGACAATAGTCCGACTAATGTAAATACTGTACATAATACCTCATATAGACAGACTCCAATTAGGCTTATATTCCACACAATAAAATAGTACAACAAGATTATCTATCGAATCGTGTTATTCGTTACCGTTCTCAATCTCTTCATTCATTTTTTTGCAGGCTTTTCGACAGCATGGACAAAATTCAAATCTGCACAATTTTCTTGTTCCAGTTCAAACTAGGCCGAAAAGCTGCCGAGACAGCTCGTGATATCAATGATGCATTTGGCCCAGGAACCACTAACGAACGTGTGGCACAACGGTGGTTCAAGAAATTTCACAATGGTGACGAGAGCAATTGAGCACTGGTAAAATTGAGCCTTGAAGATGAAGACGGTCGCGGCCGGCCGACTGTGGTTGATAACGAACATTTGAAAGCCTTAATTGAGGCCGATCCTCGCAAAACCACATGAGAAGTTGCTGTTGAACTCGAGGTCGACCACTCAACAGTCATTTGCCATTTAAAGCAAATAGGGAAGTCAAAAAAGTTGGATAAATGGGTGCCACATGAATTGAACGATAATCAAAAAAATCATCGTTTTGAGGTGTCTTCTACACTTCTACGCAACAAAAACGACCCATTTCTCGAGCAGATTGTGACGTGTTATGAGAAGTGGATCCTCTACGACAACTGGCAACGTCCGGCATAGTGGTTGGATGCCGGAGAAGCTCCACAACACTTCCCGAGCCGAAATTGCACCACGGTTATGGTGACTGTTTGGTGGTCTGCAGCTGGTCTCATACATCACAGCTTCTTGAATCCAGGTGAAACGATTACGGCGGAGAAGTACTGCTGACAAATTGACGAAATGTACCAGAAGCTCCAACGTATGTGCCCGAGATTGGTCAATATGAAGGGACCAATTCTCCTCCATGACAACGCTCGCCCGCATGTTGCTCAACTGACCGTGCAGAAGCTGAACGAACTGGGCTACGAGACTCTGCCTCATCCGCCATATTCACCGGACCTCTCGCCCACCGATTATCACTTTTTCAAGCATCTCGACAACTTCCTGCACGAATGCTTCAAAAGCCGAGATGATGCCAAATCGGCCTTCAATGACTTCATCGCTTCCAGAACTCCAGATTTCTATGCTAATGGGATAAATAAACTTGTTTCTCGTTGGCAAAAATGGGTTGATTCTAATGGTTCTTATTTCGATTAATTAAGTTTATTATGAAAGGAGTTATGATCTTTTGAAGTTGAACATCAAAAAACGACATTATTTTTGCACCAACCTAATAGCAATAGTGATTTTTTTTATGTTGATAGCATGACTTTTTTTTACATTTAATCAATCAGACACTTGTGAATTGAACTAGGGGCATGGCAAGTGCAGTCTATATATTAATACACTTTATATATATCTCATCACCTAAAAATTCAGACTGCTTAGTAGTAAATGAAGAACTTCTAAGTAGATTACATCACATATCTAAGCACTGACTCTGTAACTTCTGATAATAAAGACAAAGCCCAGAATTATCCTCGGGAGTTTATAAATTCTCTTACATCTTCTGAAATGCCTCCCCATTGTCTTAACTTAAAAGTTGGAGTAATTATAATACAAGGTCTATGCAGCGGAACTCACTTGGAAGTACTTCAACTCTATGAGCATAGCATCGAAGTGTCAATTATAAGTGGATCTTACTTTCAGACTGAAGTACTGATTCAAAGAATCAAACTTAAACTGAACAACGAAATCATTTTATTTGTTCTGCATTGAACGCAGTTCATGGTTCATCTGTCCTATTCTATGATAATCAATAATGCACAGGGGCAAACAGTTGATAGAGTTGGCATACACTTGCCACAGCCAAGCTTCACTCATGGTCAGCTTTACATAATGTTTTCATGAGACAGGGCAATGAACAGTGTGAGAGTTAAAGTGATACCGCAAAACAAATCCACTCATGGTTGCAGAAAGGGAATCACCTTCACATTGTATATAGATAAGTTATGTAACGAATGTATTTCAACTTTCACATAATAACTTAAAATAAACTTATATTATTAATTATGAACTAAAGGATAATATAATTTTTTATTAACCAAAAACAATTTTGATTAACTGATAAATATTCATTGGACAATATTTAAATTAACTGAATTTTTTCATGGGTCCAGCTAGTTGAAATAAATGCTTGAGAATGACATTCTTCTCTAACTTCCATAATCTAAATTGTTAATTTTCTCTTTTTTTTTTTTATAAATATAGAGATTATTAATGTGTACAGTAAGGAATTTTTATTTTGAAACCTATAAAAATTATGGCTGTTTTTGAAGTGTTTATTTCTTAATTTCATGAATTTTTCATAAATCTGGTACATTGACAAAACGTAAACTGTTTACAAATATCTAACAAATGAAAATAAGATATCTTCATCATTTGTTTATGCCTTACATTCCAATAGAAAACAGTGAAGAAATCTTACTGATATCATAAACTTTATTTCCAGTACAAGAGTACCTACTATATTACCGAATGTGTGAATTACTGTGTATTATTTTTACTAATGAATTCTTAAGCCAGCTATTGAGTCTGTAAGTCATATAGGTAATTGCATTTTTGACAGGTTGATAAGAAAAGAATACTGAGATAAATACCTCATGATACTTTAAGTCAAACAAACTCATCAAGTATGAGCCAGAAAATTTTGGTTTGAAAAATCAGTTTCAGCTTTAATTAAGAGTCAAAGAGGTGCTACAAGGTATACTCAAAAAGTTTTGAGACTTTCTTTTCAGGCACTTTTAACTGACCTATGTAACTGTTATTCTAATACATCCTTGATATGGTTATAATAAGCTAACATGCCAAATCATTTTTCCAGATTGAAGGTACAGCACTTTAAACACTACTCATCATGCACATCCTATCACAGCTGACTGGTTCCACAATGCAGTCAGGACATGAGGACAACATGAAGGCTTGACATACAATGAAGCTTCACAAAAACCCTGCAGAAAACTATGAAATGGTCAAAACTACACACTAACTTTCATGAGCCAGGCAACTGTTTTGCACTGGCACAAGAGGTTCCAAGAAGGCAGGGGTCGGGTGATGGATGGCCAGAGGTCTGGCAGAGAGAGAGACATCAGGACGCCAAGTTGGTAGACAAAATTTGTAAATTTCTGGATGAGGACTGTCATGAATCTCTTCTGACAATTGCCAAACAATTTAAAGAGTTAGAAAGCACTATGCAAAGAGTCATTCATGACAATCTGAACATGTACAAAGTTTGTTCCAAGGGTACTCAATGAAAATCAAAGGCAAAGGCACTGTTAGCAGGGAGGTGGTCAAGTGGATCACTTCAAATCCAAGTGTCCTCGAGTCCATGGTAATCTGTGAAAAGAGCTGCTATGATCCAGAGTGACCTGTGAAAACATTCCGACTCCTCAAGATCCAAGAAGGCCAGGCAAAGCAAGTCTACAGGGAAGCTCATAATAATTCCATTCTTTGACAACAAGAGCATCATATACATCAATTGGGTCCCCCATGGCCAGACAGTCAACAAAGATTACTATGTAAAGTTTTTGAGGCAGTTCAACATAGTGACCAACCACCTGACCGATATGGGGAACAAGACTGTCCCTCATCCTCCCTACAATCTAGACTGCTGGACTATGTGACTTCTGGATGTTTCCAAAGTTGAAAGAGAACCTCTGGGATATAAGCTTTGAGAATGTGGAGAAAATGACTGTGACAAGTGCTCTGGACACCTTCGCTTTGAAGGACTACAAGAGGCCTTCCAGAAATGTCTGGAGCACTACAAGTTGCATTGAAGTTGGAAGATCCTACTTTGAGGGAAACTAGAGTTTTGTGTTGATCTGAGTTAAATAAGTCTCAAAAATCTCTTGATTGTACTTTGTATATTAAAAGTTTTAACCATCTTTTTAATAAAGCAGAGTAGTTGTAACTGGCTAATAAGAAGGACAAACTATATTAATTATTTCAAGCTGATTAAATCAATGATTGACCTTGAACTCACACATTGCAAAGTGCAAATTAATTAAAATTTAATTTTATAATCTTGATTTGTTGAAGAAATTAGAATTCAAGGACACAATAAAAATTTAAATAACATTACATTCTATTGTCTCAAGGGAAAATTGTTTAAAAATTCAATTTGAACTACTAACATTTACAAAGATGTGCATCATAGTGTAATGTTTATCAGTCTGTGAAATGGAAATGGCAAGCCAAGTTCAAATTATTACCTACTCTCTTGCATTCACTTTTGCACAATGAATCCATCTCTTCTACCAGCTATGTGTTAAATAGCAGAGTAAACTGATTTTTGTAGCCTTGGATGGTAACTAGTTTAGGAAGGAAAATTCTGATTTCCAAACAATATAGAAGGTAACAGGATACCACTATCTTTCCCAAGTATGCATGGCAATTCATAGATACTAGAGAAAAAGAAACTGTGGAGAGTCATGATTGTGTACATCCTGAATAGACATTGCATTTAAAAGAAAGAAAAACATCTTTTACAAGTGTGGCTTGCTGAAAAACTCAGGAATTGACTAAGAAATCAAGTATTTTACCTCAGCTGTAGAATTTGACAATTTCTATACATTATCATTGGTAAGAATTTAAAAGATCATGCAATAACAGACAATGTGATATTAACTTATATGCCCCTGACATCAATTTAAATTAACCCCCCCACCACCACACACACACACAATATATCTACACTATAAACTATAATTGTAGAAAGTGAAAATTTCAGGGAAATATGTTGCAAAATTTACAAACTTTCAACAGAAATCAAGAAAATACAAAATTTAAAATGGGCCCAACAAATGAAAAAAAGATGCCAGTTTAAACTGATATCAAGAGGATAGGAGTTAAAAGATACAATTACCTAAAAGTGAAATATTATAAAAAGTCATCAACAAATTATATGGAGGTCAATAAAAAAAGTGGTCATTAACAAGATCTGACAGCAAAAACTTTTTAAATTTCATTAAATTTATCTAACTTTTTGCGTATGTTGAATTTCCTTACAGACACCATATACTTAGATGTGCTGCTGCTCCAAGATACAAATGAACACTACACACATATAACTGGAGTGCAAGAAAAAGAAAAGAAAATGAATAAAATACACAATGCCAGGCTAAATGCATGAATTCCCAATAACCAACATATACAACTATCAGAAGAAGATTTCAGATTAACAAGACAATATCTTTTGAATAATAGTTTTTGACTTGTTACTATAAACTAATGAAGTTAGGTCTGAAGTTCCTCAGCAAACAAAATCGTAAGTTAAAAAATTTCAGTTTAGTTTATAAACTTCATAAGATATCATAAGCCACTATATAAACAGAATAAATATATTACACAATAAAATTCAATAATTTCAAAAATACTGTTTTTCTTTTTAAATGAAAAAGAAAAGCAATATGGCTTGGATAATGACATAGAAATACTGAACAAAAAACATGAAGCAATCATATGAATTAAAGACTGTCAACCTATCAAGATGTACATTTTTGCTTTCATCAAATTGTTGATTACAAATATATTGTAATAGCAGCCTTACTGTTAACAAAAAAAAGTGGAAGTGATAAAATAACAAATAGAAATAATATGTGGTTGATATAAGTGAAAAAGGTTTTATTTCCTGTGATCTATAAGATTTGATTGTTTCCTCGTTCCAGGATATCCTTTAGCATTCATAGGAGACAAAGAATTGGTTCAGTGTATAACATAAGATATTAGTCAAGATAGACATATGTAGTCGAGTGAGAGAGATATAAAATATTCTACAAATTATCACATTGTAGTTATCAAAGGTAGTTTTTGCTGTTCCTGCTAGTTTTGTTATTGACCAAAGGCATTGCTGTTGATGCAAGTGCCTCAGTGTTACTGCTGATGGCTTGGTTAAGCTTGCCCACTGTGGGGTCACTAATACCAGCCTGATCGGATCTGCCTTTGTGGGTGAAATCGGTATTGACTTTATAGCAAGACAGTGGCTCAGAAAATCATGTGGCCCCTTTTTCTGATTGGTCAGAAAAGATGTTTTATGACCCTGACCCTGGTATTTTGCAACAGCAATTGATTTAGTATATTCTCACACAAGAGATTAATGCAAAGAATAGGCTTTTTATCATTATAGGCATTATAAATACACCCAGATTTTGATATTTCTATTAATCATCTCTAAATATGAAAACCATTATTATCTAATTGTAAAAACTAATTTTGCCTTAGTAAATAAAATAAGAAAATTATTTTTCTCTCAGTTTTTGGTTTAAAGACTTGAATGAACCATTAACAAACATTTGAATTGTGTTATCTGATTATCATAATCTAAATTGAAAATACAAAGTAGAATTTCAAAATTACAAACAAACATGAAAAATTTAGTCATATGTCGGGTAATTATAAATGAAAATCTTGATAAAGACTTTCACTTAAAATATTGTTGAAAAATGCTAATATTCCTTATATAGAAAATAAATGTGTAGAGCAGAATTAAGAAAATAAAGTATGATAAAATTTATACTGAGCATAAAAATTAAAAACTATTTCCATATTCAAGGGGATTTAAGTGAAATGGTTAAATAAAAATAAAGTTGTGATTTTTATAAAAATTACAATAAAATTCAACTATATTATTTTTGTATTCATTTTGAAAATTAATATTTTAGCTTTTTAAATTTTTGTCACAACCTGTACTAGCTGCATTAAAAACAAATTTCAGAATCATGGTTGCGGGGCATGACAACCACAGTTTAATGATTAAATGGATCAGAATATATATTTACTTCATAAAAAATTTCAATGATCTTTTATTATGTTACTAATAACTATAAATGATAAAGCCATAAAAAAAATGTTGATTTTGTGATGGTTTAAATTATTAAAGTTGTTTTTCAGGAACATTCTGAGACTATGGTGAAAAAAGTTTGGAGTTAAAAATAAAGTTTAGAGACAATGAACTTTTGTGCACAACAGCAGAATATACCCCTGGTTAAAATCTTAAGACCAGATACAAAAGGGTTAAAAAAAATATAAAATACTGTTACTTTAATCAAAATACATTTGTGAAACATTTACATTTAATTAGAAAATGTAGTTTATCAACAAACAAGTGAAAATTTTAAGCTTTTAACTGATTAATTTAAACAAACATTGAAAAAAAAGGATTTTTTTGGTTGGTCATAAAGATAAGACCATGTAAATAAAAATAGCAAATACAAAACAAATAAGTCACAATGACAATTTAATTCTCAGTATATCCTCCATTTTTGCAAATTATTTTGAAAATTTGCTTTGGCATACACATTAACTTCTGCATGGGATCCTCGGCCAGGATGCATAAACTGCAGCACAAAGAGCATCCACAGTTTCAAATATCAATCTATGTTTATAAACATCTTTTGCCATCCATCCCGAGACATTATTGATTGGGTTTCGATCTGAAGAGTATTGTGGATTGCAGCATTGTCCTGCTGGAAAATCTAGTTTTCTCCATATTGATGAGAGCTTTCAGTAATTAGGAATGCCTTTCTTAACATGTCAATGTAACTAGCAGCTGTTTGACAACCTTTTACTTCCTGTAACTCAAGAGTTCCATTGTACAAAAATGAACCCCCAGACCAGAATTGATCCACCTCCACTGTGTTGTGTTGAGAAAATTTCTTTTGGGACAGCCTTTGCATGCTAGTAACACTGAAAACCATCTGGGCCATCAAGACTGAATTTTTCTTGTCTGAAAACAACACTTTCTTCCATTTATCCACATCCCAAGTTTGATAATCGGAAGCAAATTGTAAACGGGAGGTTTTATGGCGAAGAAGGCAGCAAGGTCTCTGCAGCCGTTTCAAGTTCTTAAATCCTTTCTTATTTAAATGCTGTTGAATTGTTCAAGAGCTGCATTCAGCATCTGTATTCGCTTTTATCTGATTTAATGTTAGGCTTGAATCTCTCATAACTTCTCCCCTAATGCTTCTGTCTAGAGATGGTGAGATTTTAATGGGGCAACTGCTTGATTTTTGAGAAGCTTATTCATTTGGATTTTTAATGAATTTAGCAATGACAGTTCTGCTATGGCCAATTTCATTTGCAATGGCTTGTTGCGAAAGACCACGTCTTTGAAGTTCAACAATCCTGCCCTGTTTGAACTTACCCATAACCATTTTAAAATCTGATATTTAATACTGGAAAAGATAGACGTAGATGTCTACATGCCTGAAGCTATGAGCACACTGAATTGTTCTAAAAATTTTTGTCCAGTGATTTGTTTTTTTTGCACATGGTCTTATCTTTATGATCAAGCAAAAAAAAAAATCCTTTTTTCAATGTTTAATTTAATCAATTAAATGCTTAAAATTTTCACTTGTTTGTTGATAAACTACATTTTCTAAATAAATGTAAATGTTTCACAAATACATTTTGAAGTATCAGTATTTTATATATTTCTTTTAACCATTTTGTATCTGGCCTTAAAATTTTGACCAGGGGTGTATATTGGTGATTATATTATTTGCTTATAATAATATATTTTATAAGAAAACGTGAAACATACCTTCAATGTATTATCAACAGCTAATTGCAATTCTGATAATATCTTTTTAAGTTGATCTCTTTCTTCTTGAAGAAGATGAACTTCCTGCTGAGCCTGAAAAAAAAAAAAAAACAACAACACTGTATGGCATTATCATATTACTTTCATAGAATTAAATTTTTCTTTTTAATCATCTCACTCCCAAGCAAGGCAATAATTCCACTAAGATGCAAGTGATTGCTGGATGTGAAAGAGAATGAGAAGATTTTCATGAGGAGAAGTGAGGATAAAAAAAGAATAGGATTCAGCAAGACAGAAGATGGTAATTGGTATTGCATTGAAATTTTTGAAGATTGTAGGTGACAGGGAAGCAAGAAATTGGAAAGGAGTTACACATGAAAGAAAAGAAACTAGTAGAATAGAACATACAGTTGTATCTATCTAGTTCAACAGCAAAATGGAGAGCTAATTGCCAATCTAGTAGCATGCAGTTGAGGCACCAAGTAGGAAAGCTCATCAGAATAAATTCCATGAAAATATTTGTAGAAAAGACAGATAGAAGCCACGTCAGTGAAAAAGGGACTGAAATCAGTATGCCAGGTCAGGATTGATTACATTATGGTTACTTCTTTACATTTTCTCAACAATTTCAAGATATATAGTCAGAGCGTCAAGCCAGATATGGGTAGTTGTTAACGGTCACTCCTCGGAGGGAAAAACAGTCAATACAAGCATCTCCCAAGATTTGCTTCTTCACAGGCCAACCTTTTTCTATTTTACATAAATGATTTGTCTAAGAGTATACGATCATTTGTAAATATTTAATGCTGATGATATAATGGTATATGCGTGCACATCCATTCTAGATGATCAGATCCTGCCAGCTGATCTCTCCTCTGACCTAGCTTTAACAGCTCAGTGGGGGGGGTGAGAATAGTGACATTCTATCATCCATCATCACCTAGTAGTGCCTGAATTTTCAAATATCGCAATGAATGGGTGTTCTCTTGGAGAAGCACATGCCTTGAATAACCCTCTACCTCGAGTGGCTCTTGGGCCTTATACAAGTTGAACATTATTTAAAAAAAAAAAAATATAATTAGATTTCTTGAAATATTTTCTCAACATGACTTCTTTAAAATCAATAGTTACATTCCATTATGACTTTTATCTTAGTAATATAGCTTCAAATAAAAGTGGATAAATGACTATACTGGTTATATTGTGAATAAACAATTACATGGGTTTCTTAAATACTGTTAAAATTTGCATATGAATATGTAACCCATTGCTATTAATAAACTATTAAAAACTTAATAATTCAATAATTTTCAAAGTATAGACTAAAATAAGCTGTAGTAATGTAATAGCCAATCTACTATAGCTAGCTAATCCTTGTTGCAAATACCCGCTCAGGCACATCTGGGTTTCTTCAACATTCACAGAGCCAGCCTATGTTTTATGGCGACTATGCAGAGCAGACCTTAGGAGAAAGTGTACTATCCAGTGTGATTCAAACCCAGATCTCATGGTTGAAATACTAACATTCTAACCACTTAGCCATATGCCCATTAATTAATTACTTAACTAATATCATCCAATTTACTACAGCAAAATGAATACTTGGTGGAATTAAATAAGGTGCAATGAGCTGAATAAGTTGTTTCAAATAACATCAGGATATTAAATTACAATTAAACATTCATACAATATTAAACATACATCTTTAATAAGAATTCCATTATTTTTTTAATTGAGTAAAGTTCAAATGGATTAAAAAAATAAAGTTTTGATAGATGTGATAGGAAATTTTTTTTTTTTTTTTTTTTTTTAAATCATTCCACCCCAAGCAAGGCGGGAAGCCACTAGCAGACAAGGGGTTACAGGGAGGTGGAGCAAGAGCAAAGAGGAATGATAGAGGAAAGGATGAACAGAAGGATAGGGGATAGACCAGGACATCTGGATAGACCAGGACATCTGGAGACGTCGATTGACATTAAATTTGAATGGATGGAGATTATAGCTATCAGGGAAACAAGAAATGGAGATGGAGTTTCACAGGCAAGAAGTGCGAGACATGAAGCTATTGGAGTAGAAGAGACAGCTACATTTAACAGTTTCGACAGTGAAAGGGTGAGAGCGAGATGCAAGCCTAGTTGAACGCTTAAATTTATGAGGTCTGGGAACCAGCAAAAGCAGCTCATCGGTGCAGTTACTGTGAAAGTATTTGTAAAAAAGACAGAGGAAGGCAACGGCATGTCTGTGAGAGAGCGACTGCAGATGAGATGCCAGATCAGGGCCAATGACATTGCATATCTATCTTTGGATTTTATCAAGGACCTTGAGACAAACAGAAGGGGCTCCAGACCAAATATGGCAGCAATACTCCATGCAAGGGCGAATGGTTGATTTATAAATTTGAAGGATTGATTCTGGTGAGAAAAATTTCCTGGTATGGCACAGGGAGCAGATTTTCCTTGCGGTGGACGAAGCTATTGACTCAATGTAATCATTCAATCTCTGGTCAGCAGACAATGTAAGACCAAGCAGTCACAAAAAGACATTCTAATGAAAGGCGAGGATGGTTCTCTCTGGTGAGTAATAGAGAGCAGTTTTGTTTTTGAGGCATTAAAGTTAACCAGCTAATTCCTGCCCCAGTCTACAATCAATTGGAGTTCCTTTTTGAGACAAACAGCCAGGTTAGTTTTGTTGGCGACACTAGATTTGTTTTTGAGGCAGGAGTAAATAGTAGTGTCATCCGTACAGATGCCTACTTGGGAACCTATGACATCAGGAAGATCGTTAATGAAGATAAGGAACAGAGAAGGGCCTAGGATAGAGCCTTGGGGAACACCTGCATTCGTGGGATAGGAGCTGGAGGAGAATCCGTTGAGAACAACCTTCAATGCATGGTTTGACAGGAATGATTGTATTAAGTTGAACAACCGACCTGAAATTCCACAACTCTGAAGCTTGCGAAGAAGGCCGGCAACCCTATCAAACACTTTGGAGATATTATGAAGTGCTTGGTAAACAATTTCAGTTATGGCCGTAAGCACATCAGTTGTAGAACGGACAAAGCAGAAACCATACTGCTTGTCGGAGAGCAGATTATGGGATGTAAGGTACATAACCAGTTTGGCGTTGATTAAAGCTTCAAAGACTTTGCTGAAGAGGGGTAGGAGACTGATAGGACAGTAATTAGAAGGGTCAGAAGGGTCTCCAGAGTTTTTAAAGACAGGAACAATGGATGAGGGCTTCCAACAGGCTGGAAAAAGAGATTCATTGACGCCGTAGTTATATAATTTGGAGAGGGCAGAGGCCAGTTCAGGCGCACATTTCTTCAGGACAATGGCTGGTATCCCGTCTCCACCATTAGCTTTGTGGGGGTCTAATTTAGAGATGATGCCCAATACCAATGACGGGGTTATGTGCAACTTGCTCAATTGAGCCTCAGTTCTAAGGGGGAAATTGGGTGTGGGTACACCAAAGAGTCGAGCATTGAGTTGAATGAGAATTTCCGAGCAAAGCATTCAGCCTTGTTGGCAGAAGAGGTCAGAACCTCAAACTGGTTGAACAAAGAAGGTATAGAGGGTTTGCTATTGTTAAGTATGCTCTTGCAAAGATGCCAATAATCCTTGGAGCCGAATTTGCGAGATACAATATATTCTTTCATTCGAGCAGCAAGTAGTGACTTTGCTTCATTGAGGACATGCTTACACTCATTACGGGCAGAGACAAAGAGATGTCTATCGCAATCAGACATGTCGCTACAATATAGGTGGAAGAAGTGATTCCTATGGGTAATGGCAGCTGAGCAAGCAGTGGAGAACCAAGGGGAGGAGTGTGATTTGACTTTATATTTCCTTTAGGGGATGAAAGCCTCCATTCCAGCTTTAACCCAGGAGGAGACCTCGGAAGCACATTCTTGAACAGGGAGCGTGAAGACAACATCCCAGGGGACATCGTGAAGGAAATCCCGGAACAAATCCCATTCTGCTCGTTGATAGCAGTACGATGTTCTAGTGGTAGGAGGTTCTTTGCAGGGGGTGGAGTTGAAGGAGATGTTGACAGACACTACAGCATGATCGAAGTTGCCAAGAGGGCAGAGCTGTGGGGTGCTACAGGACTTGGGGATGTAGGTAAAACATATATCAAGAAGAGAAGCCTTACTGCCCAGGTTGTAGGAAAACGTGTTGGGAAGTCAACTATTTGCGTGAGGGATTGAGAAATTGAAAAATTAAGGGTTTATATGCCTGCAAGGTCAGTAGTAGCATTTTTAAGCCACTTGGTATAATGGGCATTAAAATCACCAAACACGAATATGTGAGTAAACAGATGGAGAGAGAGAGAGCCTTGTCAATGCTGTCAGAAATGCATTCAAATACACCACAGTCTTGGAAGGATGGAGAGTGATAAAGGAAGAAGAGGTAGCTTACAGCATTGAGAAGAGATAACCGGAGACACATATATGAATGGTCTGCAGATTCAAGAGACAGCTCTCTAGCCAGTGGGAGATGGTCCTTGACGTAAACACCAAGGCCATAATATTTTCAATAAAAATTTGTATTTTATAAACAACTGAAATGATAGGTTCTTCAATATATTTTGGTATCAATAGACACAGGCATACTTCAAATATGTTGTGAATGGTGAAAGACAATATGATTTAAAAAGAAGATTAATACCTCTAACTTGACCTGTTCAATTTCTTCCCGCAATTGTTGTATTTCTTTTGTGAGCCGCTCAATAAGTACATCTCTGTAAAAAGAAAAAAAAAAGAAGTCTATTTTAACACTAATTTGTGACCTAATAACAAACGTAATTATGAAATTTATTTCATATTGCATTATCTTTGGAGCAAAATAACAACCAGTTGCATGCACATACAAAAAAAACAAAAAAAAACATGCTCAACCGAACATGTTTATTTTCCCAAAAAAAAAGAAAAACCCAACAATGTTGGCATTACTAACAGACAACTTATCAGAAGATATAATCCCATATACAAGAAAAAGATTCCTAACAAAAAAGAGCAAAATGCAAACTAAATTAAAGTGCTCAATGCCTAGACTAACTAAAAGCAGAAAATGCTTCACAATGTTCACAAGCAATGAAGGATAGCTTGAATCACTACACAAGTTTCATGCTCTCATAATCTTCAGGTGATTGGTTGGTTGGGTTTTATGGCATATCAACCACTGTGGGTCATTTAATGCCAAATGAAGGGATATATATATATATATATATATATATATATATATATACACATACACACACATTTTATATATATATATATATATATATATATATATATATATATATATATATTAAATATACAGTACTATTAAACGTATAGCTGGCAACATTATTTTTTCCAAAAAACATACAGCTGGCAATATTGTTTCAAAAACGCATACCTGGCAACATTATTTTTCCAAAAAAACGTATAGCTGGCAACATTATTTTTCCAAAAAAACGTATAGCTGGCAACATTATTTTTCCAAAAAAACGTATAGCTAGCAACATTATTTTTCCGAAAACATTATCTGAAGCCTTGTTGTTGGACGTAGTTTATCGTCATACCCAGGACGCAGATGTAGTTTATTGTCATACCCAGGACGCAAAACGTATAGCTGGCAACATTATTTTTTCCAAAAAATGTATAGCTGGCAACATTATTTCTTCAAAAACATAGCTGGCAACATTATTGTTTCAAAAACGCATAACTGGCAACATTATTTCTTCCAAAAAACACATAGCTGGCAACATTACTGTTTCAAAAACGCATAGCTGGCAACATTATTTTTTCCCAAAAACATATAGCTGGCAACATTGTTTCAAAAACATATAGCTGGCAACATTATTTTTTCCAAAATACGTATAGCTGGCAACATTATTTTTTACAAAAAACGCATAGCTGGCAACATTATTTTTACAAAAAACATATAGCTGGCAACATTATTTTTTCCAAAATATGTATAGCTGGCAACATTATTTTTCCGAAAACATTATCTGAAGCCTTGTAGTTGGAATGTAGTTTATCATCATACCCAGGACATGGATGTAGTTTATTGTCATACCCAGGACAGTCTTCAGGTGACTAGAATGTGCAAAATAATAACATTCTCCTCCACCTACTCCCTTCGAATTCAGATGAAAGAAATTTGCGAGCCTATGTGAAATTATATTTGAACCAATGAAAACTGTGCCTTCACAGAAATTTGCCAATCAACTGAGAAGAAAAGAAATGTAGTGAACCTCAGCAAAATTCTTTTTGATATAAAACGAGGAGAAAAATTAAATTAATAAAAGAAATCATGTGAAAGGTTTCATTTCAGTTCCTCGCAACTGGCATTGAAGTTTTCGGTGTAAAATTACTCAGCAATTATATTATCAGCCTCTAAACAGCACATTGCACTTCAAAGAATTTTCTCTCAACAATACAAGAAAGCTAAATATTTCAAATTATCTCTCTTCCTCTACTTTTTAACATATGCAACTATATATCCCTTCAGTGAACAACGAACTCTCTTACCTTTGTTTTAAACATTTTTTAATATTATTTTGTGTCAAATCATTTAATCTCTGTATGAACATTTCCTCTTCATGACAATACATTAAAACTGCAGACTAAGAATTTTGATTTATTTTCCTGAAACAAGCTACTGACACTACTTCAAGTATGTAAATTTGTGAATTAATTTCTTATCATGCTTTGTTAAAATTACCCATGTGTTTCCTTGTCATTATCATAATTCATTAATTTTCTTGGCATGGGTAAATCAACTATCCCTTTTAAGTCCTAAGCGCCATATTACCATAAGGTCATCTGAAGATCGTGAAACTTGTGTAGCAACTTGTGTGTGCATACACACACACACACACACATATACACACATGAAAAAAAAAAAAAAAAATGAAACACATTTATTGCAATATATGTATTCACTAAAAGTAACATTTATATTAAGAAATCATGTCGGGTATCCATTAATCCGGTAAAATACTAAAGTTTACAATACAAAGTTAAACACTTTCCTTTAAAGAATTTAAATGCTACTATTTACAGGAATAAAACTTATTTTAAAACTGAATTGTAGGTTTATAAAACATGGTTTTAAAATGTCAATCTTAAATTATAATTCTTCTTTCATAGTTTTTTTTCCCTATTTTAGAGTTATATATTTATCTAACAAGGGCCATTATAGTACTATTCATTTATAATAGTATCATCTTTGAAAATATAAATTCATTATTATATGTTACTTGGGTAACAATCATAGAAATTATCTGAAAATTGAAAAAACAACTTTCTCTAAGTGTTGCTAAAAGTTAAAACCTGACCATAGGACATTATATACATACTAACCTTTATATACAAATTAAATTTGATTAATAATCAGATATTTTGAAATGGATATATGATTTTGACGAATTCCGAGACAGGATGTTAATAGTGAAATATTTTCTTTGAAATTTATGAATTAAAACAAATGAAGGGCAAGTAAAAATTGGACCCAGAAACAGCTGATGCTAGTGACAGGCATATAGAGGTAAACTGAGATCCTCTGTCAGGAATGACCCACATTGCTTAGTGCATGATTAATCCTGGTCCTGCCTCAAAAACAAAAAAAAAAACATGACTATGATGATTTTTTATTTTTAAAAAAGTACTATAAAATTGGAATACATTATTTACATTATTCAGACTATTGTCCTCATCTTTGTCGCCATATTTATTATGTTTTGGCCGTTGTACACTCCAGCCTTCTTCAGGTAGTTGGAATGTCGAACTGAACCCTTTATTTTGCTCACTGGGGTAGACTGTTCTAGTTCCATGTGCCATGTTTAATGGATGTCAGTTATCGGTTATCTCCTGTTAATTCCACTCTAATGCCTTTATAACGCTCTTTGTCTATGAGGACATCTGTGTATGAATTTCTGGGTATTATAAACCTAATGTCTTCAGCAACCTTTTTTACCAGTGCTCATATTGCAATTTTTTGCTGTTATCATCTATGCTTTAGCAGAGCTCATATTGCAATTTTTGATGTTATTATTGCTTTTCTCTGGCACTCCTTATTACTGGTTCCGATATTGTCTTCTTGGTTGATAAATCTGATGGAGATATTGACTTTCTGTACATAAACAACACACTTTGGAATGGGATCACACATATATCGACAGGATGAGGGCTTAGCAATGGGTTCGCCATTATCACCAACAATGGTGAATATATAGATGGAATACTTTGAGGAAATGGCATTAGAATCTATATCTTTAAAGCCAACTATATGGTTAAGATACATAGATGACACCTTCATACTCTGGCTACACCAGGAAGATGAAGGTTCTACTGGACCATGTGAACCCAATAAGACCTTCGATATAGTTCACGATGGAGAAAGAGAGTAACAACACACTCCCATTCCTGGATGTTCTAATATCTCGAACAGAGCATGGGTTCAAGACATCCGAAATAAATACAATATGGGAACCAGTAATAAGGAGTGCCAGAGAAAAGTGATAATAGCAAAAAAAATTGCAATATGAGCTCTGCTAAAAACATGTTTTGATAACAGCAAAAATTGTAATATGAGCACTGGTAAAAAAAGATGCTGAAGACATTAGGTTTATAATACCCAGAAATTCATACACAGATGCATACATTCAAGGACACATGGCACAGTGGATATAGGCGTTGTTTAGATCCAGTGACAAGACCCAAAGTGTGTGAGTTCAATACTCGGTTAAGGCAGTGGAGAACTTGGAGAGGGAATTAACAGAAGATAACTGACATCCATTAAACATGGCACGTGGAACTAGAACAGTCTACCCCAGTGAGCAAAATAAAAGGTTCAGTTCGACATTCCAACTACCTGAAGAAGGCTGGAGTGTACAACGGCCAAAACGTTGTAATAAATATGGCGACAAAGATGAGGACAATAGTCCGAATAATGTACATAATACATCATCTCAGAAATATAGACAGATACCAAAATTGGAATATTTTAAAACTTTTGTCATACCCAGTCTGTACATAATCATACATGCCATCAAATGAGAAAAGGTTCAAATAATCCATTATTCTAGTTTTTTTGACACAAACTGTACAATTCAGTGAAATATTAACAATGACATTCTCTGATTTCCAGTTGATCTAGTGTGAAATTTGAAGTATATTGGACTGCATAATACATTTTATGATAATGATGTCATTTAAAAAACAAATAAAGCAATAGATTTCTAACTCAAGAATAAACACTAGATTTAAAAGACTTTGATCTTAATTCCTATTAACAGAGAATGCTTTTTTGGCCATACCTGTTGGTAATGAATTAGATTAGTTTAGATAATACTTGTATAGATTTAGAATTGTTTATGCAAATAAATTCATAGAATAAGATTGTCACTGTAAACTCTTCACCATTGCAAGACAATATATAATAATTTTTGGAGAAAGATGAAAAACAGGTGAACATTAATGAAAGTTCACCATACAAGTGTAAATAGGTACTGAGGTTTGTTTTTTAACAACTATACAATCCAGTATTAATGAAAAAATTTAAAATAAAATCCAGCATTAATTATAGGTTTCTACCCATTAAATTCTACCATCATATTTTTGGGATAGTGAATATTAATGGTTTAAAGCTACAGTTGTGCCCTGGCAAGACTAAAACAGTAGGTAACTCACCGTTCATCGACTTCAGGTTGTCCATTGAAGTTAAAAGTATCCATACTTTCCTGACCGAAAGTTTCATCAAATTTGTCATGTGACTCGTGCTAAAAAAAGAAAAAAAATAATAATGAAACATTACTGCTACAAGAATTTTCAATGAGGAAGAAAAAAGATTGACAAAAACTATTTCAGTAAGGGTTTATAATTTAAATTAAATTAAAATGTAAAATATGATCACAAACAAGATTATTGTATTACTTTCTATTATTTATTTATAATCTTATATATTTAATTACATTTCAAATATCTATTTCAATAAGCTAGATGATTACTGCAACAACTCATAGCCATGTAAATTTTAAATTATGAGATAAAATAAAATTCAAAAGTTAGTTGAAAAAAAATATTTCAAATAAAAAATAAATATGCACTTCTTAAGTTAATATTAAGTACATTACACAATTTTCTATACCATAACTTTTTAAGATTGTTACATGAAGTTAAAATAATAAACTTTCAAACTTATGTTATAAGAGCATACAGTTAAAGTTGAAAAAAAAATTCCAACAAATGTAATTTTCTGCAACATAAAGGCCCAGTAAGCACCAATGTAACACTGTTTGGAATATTGTTTTCAAGTTAAAACTAAATCCAAGACTAGAAGTGTTTTAGGTTCATGTTTAAACTAAAACATTCATGTTAATGTTTGCAGTCTTATAAGCCCTTAGCAAAAAGTTCAGTCTTCACAAAGTTCTCCAAAATTCTAATCCCATATCAAATTTAGCTTTGTCTAAGGAACTTCAACTCAAACCCCTTAAATGCAAGCAAGTTTAATATCAAAGCATTCTCTAAGAAAATAGTCATGAAATTTTATTTAATACTAATATTAACCAAATACAAAGCACAAGGTAAAGGATTACTGAATAATGTTGTAAGAGTGTTAGTAGAAGAGGAAAAAAGTGCAGTTTATAAGGTTATGTAGGAGAGAATCGTTAACCCAAGTTTGGAGAAGTTAAGATTGTGGTGACCAGGAAAATATCTGGTTGGGAGTCTGTTTCACAAAGTAGCAATTCTTGGGAAGAAGCTGTCTGAGGGGAACTTCCTTTTTACTAGTGAAATATGAAGGGAATGAGGATGATTCATCCTAGTGTACATGGCATGACTGGTCCCAAGTGAGAAGATCAGAACATTTACAACAGAGTAGCGAGAGGCTTGAAACATTTCATCTGTGGGAAAAGGATGGAAGAGTGGAAAATAATTAATCAACCACAAGGTTGCATACATGATTTTGAACTATATCAAGCTCCAGCCCATATATGGCAGTAATAATCCATTTTGGTCTGATAGGAGGAGTCAGATTCTTACTGGAGCAGTACAAGGAACCGACCATTTCTCCAGCATCTTTAGCAATGGGTCATATATATGAGTTCCAGTTGAATTCGAGGTAAAGATAGTTCAGCGTCTACTTGGCG
>OZ010574.1:118761337-118856337 GCA_963932145.1 Acanthosepion lycidas | reverse complement strand
TCATATTGCAATTTTTCTGTTATTATTATTGCATATTTTTTACCAGAGCTTATATTGCAATTTTGTGTTGTTACTCACTGCTTTTTTTCTAGCACTCTTTATTACTGGTTCCCATACTGTATTCATTTCTATGTTTGGTCAGCTCAAGAGATACAAGTACAAAAATTAAGTAAATTGAAAGATCAGAAGGTGATACACAAGGTCCATCATCCACCAGTGAAAGCAGTAATTAACATTACTTAACACCAGCTGAGTGCCTCTGAGGAGTCAATACTAAACAAGCATCTCAACTTCCCCACAACCATCAGGCAGATACCATACTTGGACATTATTGCTAGAATTGAGGAAATAGCCTTGAACTTCCCTCAAGCTCAGGCAGATGAACTAACATGGAAAGTGAGACAGACTGGAGAAAGCTAAGCTGCCCAAATCAAACATCACAAAGTTGAAGAGACTGGCAATCATAACCTTACAGAGGAATGAAAACCACCATACTACCAGCTGACAAAGGCAATGCAGCTGTAGTGATGGACAAAACGGCATATACAGAAAAACTAGAAAATGGTAGCTACAGCAAAGTAAAAGAAAAATCCTGCAATGAAAACAGAATGAAAACCGTCATAGATCCTAATCAAGAATAAGGACCATAAGACATACAGACAGTTGTCACAGCATTACACCAAGCTACAACACATATACGGTAGACTTAATTGGAAAAGTCACCATCATATATCCGGAACTCTGCCCACTTCATGGAAATAATTAGAAATATTCCCATCCAATACAACCAGATGGTGAGCCTGGGTGTAGCGAGTTTGTTCTGTAAGGTACCCATGAAGGAGGCACTCTTGATAGTCAGGGACAGACTGGACTCGGACTCATCCCTAAGAGAATGGACCAGTATACCAATATATAACCTAATGTTGATGCTGACTTTCTGTACGCAAACAACAAATTTTGAAATGCGATCAGACATATCAACAGGACAAGGGCTTAGCAATGGGCTTGCCATTATCACCAGCAATGGCAAACCTATATATGGAATACTTTGAGGTAATGGCACTAGAAACTACATCACTAAAGCAAACCCTATGGCTAAGATACGTAGAGGACACTTTCATAGTCTGGCCACACCAGGAAGAAGTCCAGTTACTACTGGACCATATGGATTCAATAAGATCATCAATACAGTTCACAATGGAGAGAGTAAACAACAACAATCTTGCCTTCCTGGATGTACTAATATCTCAAACAGAGCATGGGTTCAAGATATCCATATACCACAAATCTACATTCACTGGACAATACCTCAACTTCAACTGCTACCACCAATACATTGTAAAGAAAGGGATCGTCCACTGCTTGCAACATCAAGCAAAAGTCATAATTGGCAACCCAGAGACATATGAACAAGAAATGGTCAATATAAGCAGTACCCTACAGCATAACAACTACCCTGGGTACATGACAGCAGCTCCGACAAACTGGGATGGAAGGGTACAAGAGGATAACAACATTCAGAAAACAGCTTCAGTCTGCCTACCCTATGTGAAGGGATTATTGGAGAAAATACAAAAAAATAGTTGGTCCGTATAACATCAGGACAATCTTCAACACTTTGCAGACACCTCTTCTGAGTAAGACACCCTTTCCCATAGAGAAGAACATGACTAATGAATGTGTGTACACCATCCCATGCAGCTGTGGTGAGAAATATAAAGCAGAGACAGGCCGCCCCCTTAAGTTAAGACTGCAAGAACATCATAAAGCAGTAACATGAGGGGAAATAGAAAAATCAGGTGTAGCTGACCACATATGGAGGGAAAAGGTAGATTACCACCCCATGGGATGGGGTTGAAATAATAGACAGAGAGCATCACTGGAAAATACAAAAACTTAAAGAATCAGCACATATGCTAGGCCACAAAAACCTCCTGAGCCGACCAAGCATACAATTGAATACAATATGGGAACTAATAATAATGAGTGCTAGAAAAAAGCAATGAATAACAACACAAAATTGCAATATAAGCTCTGATAAAAAAATTTCAATAATAAAGAAAAAATTGCAATATAAGAACTGGCATAACCATTTGCCGAGACATTAGGTTTATAAGTCCCAGAAATTCATAAACAGATGTTCTCAAGGACACATGACCCAGTGGATAAAGGCATTGGTTAGATCCAGTGTTGTGAGTTCAATGGAGAGTTGAGTTAAAAGGAAATAAATGAGACATCCGGAAAAGGTATGGCACATGGAACTAGAACAATCAAATGAAAGGTTTGTTTCAAAAGTCCAATCACCTGAAGAACGCCCAAGCGTACAACATTGTGAATATGGCAATGAAGAGGATTACTGTAATAATCATAATACAGACATATATATATATATATATATATATATATATATACACACACACACACACACACAAAAGAAAAATTATTATGTAAATTATGCAAAAATGAAAATTAAAAAAAAAAAAAAAAACCTTCAAATACTAAAGAATCTCTGCAACTCTTCTGGATAGTCTCAAGTTGGTGAATGCTAAAGACAAGGAATTTTGTTGGTCTCTTGCCCAAGCATTCTGGGGAGTTAGGTGGCCAGATGTAAGGGGTGATGTGACATTGTCTGCTTCTGTTACCAGACATAGGGTCTTCAATCAGCCACCCTCTTGATGTAGCCCTCAGTGTTGAGTCTGAGACCTTCATCAACAAATTCGGGATTTCCTTTCTAATCAGAACAATCAGTGTGAGTTTTCTGAGCTGCTATATCTTTGTAATCACCATTAGACTTATCCAATTCTTTCCGAATCTTCTGCACTGTTCTCAGATTGACACCCAAACAATTTGAAATGTTTGTGTTGAAACTTCCAGTGTGAATGCCAAGCAGTACAGTATGCCATTTCCATATTTCTGGCTGAGTGAATTGCATCATGGTGCCCAACTGATCTTACTATACTGTGTAATCAACAAAATCAAAAATAAACAACACACATGGACAAAATTAAAAATATAAAATGGCGACAATTTATCCAACGTACTCATATATGCAAACAACATACTGAAAGAAAGATTTCAATACAGTACAATTAAATCCATGTATTAAAAGTAAACAAAAATAATACTCACTAGAATGCAATTTAAACAGAGATTTTACCAAATAATCGTAGAGTTGACATGAATCAAGAATGCATGGGATAAGAGGAGCAAGCCGGCATTGACCAGAATTTGTCATTGAATTGGAACGAGACATGTCTAAAGATCCAAACACTAAAAATTTAAAATAAGAAAACAAATGTATCTCAAATTGTTCAATATACAGGATATATTTAAGAGTAGTTTAAATAACAAAATTAAACAATTGCTGTAAATGACAATTGGAAAAAAAACGTTCATGAAAATTAGAAAAATGTTTTGAAAAAATATCTGATAATGCATTTTTTTTCAGTTGTCATTAATGTATAGCTGTCAGGATCACCTGCCCAAGTTTATTATATATATATATGTGTGTGTGTGTGTGTGTGTGTGTGTGTGTGAAATAACTCAGATGTAATTAAATATTATCAGTATGGAGAGTAATAGGTTTCATTTCAGAAAGTTCATTTTGGGTACAACATCTTATATGTTTAGTTTGAAAAAGTAACAATAAAAGTCTCTCAACAAATAATATTCTTGTTCAGTTAATTTCATTAGCAATATGAAAATTTTGATTCACACATGATTTTTCTCTATAGAAATTAACAAGTCTGTCTAACCAGGAGTATAAGACACTACTTAAATACTTCAGTTGATTGAATATTTACAAAAAATAAATAAATAAATAATAAAAAAATGAATATTCCAAACAATTTTACACCTGTTAAATTTTCAATGTTCAAAAGCAACTTGTCAATTAAGATTCAACTCTAATCATGATTAGGATTTACTTAAAATTTGATTAAAAGCAAAAAAAAAAAAAAAAAAACAACAAAAAAACACTATTTCAAGACCAGACCTGCACATTCATAATCTATAATATAAAGTGGAAAGCCGGTTTTAGTCTAGTGATGAAAATATTCTCCAAACGTAATGAAAACAGCTTTATCATCATTATTATTAAGAAAGCACAAGGTATTTTTTAATTATTTTTAAAAAATTTTTTTAGTCCTTTTTAGAACATTCAAAATTTTGATTAAATAATTTGTTTTTCTTGCATTAGCAGTTGTACTAACTTTTTTAGCATAGCAATTTTTCACATCTTTTTTTTGCAGTGACAAAACAAATTTGGGAATTTTTGCAAAAATCAAATAATTGTCAGATTTTAATAAAACTTTCAGGATTTATGCACAAATGAATGAAATTATTTTTGAAAATTTTTTAATTAGAAATTCTTGGTAAAAATCAAATCGGACTCGGCCATATTGAAAATCTGTTCTAAAATGGAAAATAAAAAACACAATAAAAGTAAAACATTATTTAATTAGAGAAGCTTTGAATTGCTTTACAGAATAATATATATTAAAGACAATATTGTCTGAAGAAAAAAAAAAATTTTCGTTGAAAAATGCATTTTTACAAGAATTTTCATTTTTTACAATTTTTTATAAAGATTTTGAAAGTTTAAAGTTCAGTTTCAATGAAAACTTTTTTGTGAAGATTAAGTAAAACTATATTTCCTATTCATATTTTAAAGCTTATTACAACCTGAAAACCAAAACTATTTTTTTTTATCGATTTGTTTTTATATATGTATATTGATGCAAAATTTCTTAAACATGGATGTACAAACCAATAAATGTTTTAAGGGTTGTCTCCCCTTACTAGAAAAAAAAAATCCCTAATGAAAAGTTTCATTGGGAAACTTCAGGAAAGATTTTTCATTTTTAAAAATTCATTTTAAACCTTATGTATCTTGAATTCAAAGCAATAACATTCACATAAAAACATTTAAGTAAAAAATAACTTCTTTTTCATTGATACATATCACAAAGATTGTATTTTTTTTTTAATTTTATTTTTCATGTTTCACACTTTTTCACAATTTTTGGATTATTGCAATCACTGATATACATTTTTTTTTCCAAATCCTATTTTTGATAAAATTTCTTGATTTTTATCATATTTAAATCTTTCCTGACATTATTCAGTTTATAGCAATCACGATCACACACACACATACATACCTAAACAAATTCAAATTTCAATAACAATCATTCATTGGATAGAAATCAACACTACTTGTCTGCACATGAAGAGTAATTCTTCCAATGATCACCTAGAAAAGCATAGATGCACAAGTGAGACTTCAGCTGCCACAGAAATCCACGACAGTTGAAGCTATGTGCTGATCTTCTCACTCAACACTCACAAACTGCATATTCCTTTACACTTACATAATTTTCCTCTTGCACATTTATTACAAACTATTAACTCTTTCTTTTCAGAGAACTTTGATAGACAATGATAGTCAAAGAGAGACAACTCATCTTACTCATTGCATGCTTTTTCTTGTGCATTCTTTATTGTATACATTGTTGAATACAATTTTTATATATAATGATACCTATGCCTTGTCCTTTTTTCACATCAGTTTGGTTTCCTAATCAAAATTAAATAAATGTGGTGGAAGTCCGCCACATTTCATTGGTGTGCCCACCAACGTTTAGGAAAGGCTGATGTGATTTGAAAGGGCTACTTTCTGTTGGTACTTTATCAAAGCCCACATAGAGATTAGTTGGCTTGTATTTGTTCTGCAAGAGAAGGCACCAAAACTTCACTGTTACCTAATTCGCCAGTGAACCTTGTAAGAGAATCGTGAGGAATATCTCGGAATCAGCACATCTACTTGGCATACAAAATTTTTTCGTCACCACGTGCAAATATTCACACGACTCAATATGGCAGTCCCAGACAGTGACGAAGCTGCAGTGCTGGTCAATCTTCCCATCTTCAACACAATGAATGTTCACATTTGGTTTTTCGCAACTAAGCGCAATATTTCAGGCTAACAGAATCTAGTCACAGAGTGCTCGTTTCACATATGTAGTAAAGAACTTCCCCCCCTGACATCACATTGGAAGTTTCTGACTTGTTAGATAACGTCCCAACAGAGAACCCGTTTGACATCCTAAGAGAAGCTATTATATACAGGACAAGAATGTCAAAAGAACGATGAATCAACAACCTATTCGATACACTTCAACTCAGCCAGAGCAAACCAACCCAACTTCTTCAGAAGATGAAAAACCTGGGTAACAACACCATGTCAGAGGCTTTGCTACAGCAACTCTGGCAAGATAAGCTACCTACCCACACCGCACAAATTTTGGCAATACTCCCTGAGGACTTGAATCTACTAAGAGTGGCTGCAATAGCTTATAAAATCGTGGAGACAAGGACTCTTAACAGCACTCATATTTCCTCGATGGACAGCACACCATGTGACGATATACTTAAAGAAAATGCAGCAGCAGATCGACGAACTGTCCACACAATTGGAGCGACTGAGCAGAGTGCATTCATGCCCAGCATACAACGCATATAAGTCTCGACACCATAGCAGAACTCGAAGACTAGGAGTAAACCAAACACTGGTATTTGCTGGTACCACCAAAAGTTTGGACAAGCAGCAAGACATTGTACCAAGCCTTGCCATTTCAACAGTCAACCAGCATCTACTACTAAAAAACAAGCGGGGAAAAAGCAACCCCAACAGTGCATGAAGGCGGCGTCTGCTGTTGGGGGAAATCGAGCTAACCGTCTCTTTTTTGTTAAGGATACTAACTCAGGCAAGTTATTTTTGGTGGACACTGGAGCCCAGGTCAGTGTAATCCCACCCAGAGCTAACACCACAACAGACAAATCAAGATATACCCTGCATGCAGCAAACGGTACCAAGATTGAGACGTCACACTTAACATCGGTTTAAGATGATCATTTCCATGGTTGTTCACTGTAGCACAGGTGAAATTTCCTATCCTCGGAGCTGACTTCTTAGCCCACTACAAGCTTGCCATGAACATGTCTAACTACACACCCTAATCGATCAGATGACGCAACTAACACTTACAGGCATGATTTCCACATATACATCCACTAAGATCTGCATCGCACTCCCAGAAAAAAACCCGCTACAGCACGTCTTAGATAAATTCCCTGCACTGACAACACCTAAAAACTTATACGGAAACCATCAAACATAACATTGTACATAGGATTCGGACATCCAGACCTCTCGTTTTTTCTTCTCCTCACAGATTAAGCCTGGATAAGTACAAATTAGCGAAGGCTGAATTTCAGCACATGTTAAACTTCAACATTGTACGACCGTCATCCAGTCCTAAGACACAATCGGGGGTGTGGAGACCCTGTCTAGATTTTCGAAGTCTTACATAAACTGTGCCAGATAAATATCCTGTACCAAACCCAGCAGATTTTGCAGTAACGCTTCAAGGTGCTCAGATATTTATGATGCTAGATCCACGGAAGGCATTTTACCAAATTCCGGTGGCTACAGAAGACATTCATAACACTGCAATAACTACACCTTTCAGCTTATATGAGTTTTTGTGAATGCCATTCAGACTATGGAACGCCGCACAATCTTTCCAGCAACTAATAGATGGAGCCCTTCGTGGATTACCACATTCGTCTGCCTACATCGACAACCTTCTCATAGCTAGCAAAGACAGGAACGAACACATAGATCATGTAATTCAAGTTTTCGAGCGACCCAACCATTTTGGTCTTAAGATTAATCTTGATAAATGTGTATTCACAGTACCCAGGCTAGTTTTTCTCGGACATGAGATAGACGGTAATGGCATTACACCATTCACCGATAAAGTAAAAGCAGTACAAGATTTTCCACTGCCGACAATGCTTCAACAGCTTCACAGATTCTTAGGATTAATCAATTACTATCGTCATTTCATCCCTAAATGTTCACACATACTGGCACCCGACAAATCAACTCCATAACCAGGGGAAACGCAACGCCAAAATTACACTCAATGGTGATGCTCTCACTGCATTCAATCAAGCTAAGGACGCTTTAGCGAACTTTATCAAACTTACTTATCTCCAAGAAGACGGTAAAATACACTTATCTCTTATGACCAACATTTCTTCAGAAGCAATTGGAGCTGTATTACATCAGAATATAGACGAGGTAATGAAGCCACTTTCATTTTTCTTTGTAAAATTTACTCCTCCCCGCCAAAAATACAGCTCTTTTCATGTGAGCTATTAGCTATTTATACAGCCATCAAACACTTTCGTTATCTTTTGGAAGGACGCAATTTCACAGTTTTTACAGATCACAAACCTCTTATCTATGCTTTACATCCTAAGAGCGACAAGTATAACCCTTGTGATTACCAACAGCTAGACTATATTTCCCAATTCACAATAGATATTCAATACATACAAGGGAATCATAATACTGTTGCAGACATGCTATCATACGCTACGGGGGTGGGTATTATAGCTATCATCATCACACACACACATACATACATACATACCTATACAAATTCAAATTTCAATAACAATCATTCATTGGATAGAAATCAACACTACTGTCTTATGTGACAATTTTTCGTATAGTAGATTTTGTGCACTTTTGGGAGAATCAGCTCCCAGAAATTTCCCCAAAGATCATTCAGTTAGAGTCTGTTTTACAAGTGATATATAAATTAATATGACATCAAATTTATTTTTGTGCAGGCGAAGCACTATTTAGTAGCTCCTTATAAAATATAAATACAAAAAGGTTTAGTTTCTGTGGTAAAAAGAGATATTTTGTTATTGTATAGAATAAATCAAATTTTGAAATCTACTAGATAAACTTAAAAAAATAAGTAAGCATGTGAGAAATGAAAATGTCCATGATGTAAATTTTGAAATAAAAAAAAATTATTTATAGACAAGCACTAAGCAAATTAGAGAAACAGTTGAAAATACTAACATTATAAGAGATGATTATATACCTGATACTGTAACAGAAACACAAAACAAAGAAGCATGTTGATGAATATATTTTCAAGCTGTACAATAAATATTACATTGCATACAATTGAAGCACACAAATCCTTTCAATCAACAGAGCTAGAAAGACAAAGATAAATGTTATTTAGATTAATTAAGTTCATTGCCAGCTTCCAAATATTAGACCTACTACCTGCCAATTTAATACTGTTCTTAAATTCATAAAGTCAAAATGCCAAAGAGTAAAGTTTATCAGAACAATTACCATGAAAATATTTACAGAAAAGGCACAGGGAAACTACATTACAGTGATGGGAAAGTGATTGAAACTGAGGTCAGAACTGATTACATTACAAATTCTTTGTATTTTATCAAGAATCTCTAAATATGTAGCAGAAGCATCAGACCAGGGGCAATATTCAATGATATGGACAAATGATAGATTTCTAAATGTGTAAGAGAGATTCTATTTTACTTTATTATCCATTCATTATCAAGAAATTCAATTAGGTCATTCTGTTATCCTTTGACTTGCTTATGCAGCATAATTTTAAAGTACCTACATAAAAAAAGAAAGCAAAATGTTTCATAACATTTAGCTTTCTTTCTCAATTCATATATTACAATAATTAGTACAAAACTATGATGAAATGATTATGCATACCAGTCTCTTGCAAGGCAAGGATTTCATCAAGGTAATCAAGCATGTCACATGAAACTTCAAAACTGAAAAAAAAAAAAAAAAAAAAAGGTGAAAAAATATTAGATTTTTGTTTCTCTAAATGAGTATAAATGAGATCGATTGACAGATTTATTTTTTATGGTTTATGAATCATTTGTGGGTTATTTCAAGCTGAAATATCTTTTGGCTTGTAAGATTAATTCATTTTTTTTTATTTGCAAGTTGCATCGAGGCCAGCTATTGCTTTGCATTATTTTGCAGTAAAGATATATTTATGTAACTTTTTGTCTAAAAGGAAAAGACTTTAAATCATTATACAAGCTGTGAGAAAAAAAAGTGATAATTATAGAGGGTGCAATGGGTAAATTATTGCCATTTTATATTTTTAATTTTGCATAAACGTGTTGTTTGTTTTTGTTGACTGCACAGTATATTAGGCTCAGTTGGGCACTGTCTGTGAGAAAAAAAGCACCATGTTGCAATTCACTCCAGCAGAAATTTGGAAACAGCATTCTGTACTGCTAGACATTTGCACTGGAAGCTCCAATACTAACATTTCAGAATGTTTGGGTGTCAATCTGAGGACAGTGTAGAGGATTCAGAAAGAGTTGGACGAGTAATGGTGATTATGAAGGTACAGCAGCTCAGAAAACTTACTCTGATCATTCTGATAAGAAAAGCAGTCCCAAATTTGTTGCAGAAGACTTAATACAGAGGCCTACATCAAGTGCATTGCGGAGTTAGTGCATCTCTGGGTCAAGAGGGTGGCTGCTGGAAGACTAAATTTGGTAACAAGACTCTGCCACATGCAACACAGGCAGGAGAACCCAGTCATGGCTGTCAAATAATTTCTGCAACCACATCTTCTATCTGTTCCCATAACTCCCCAGAATGCAACCTCCTTGATTATTATGTGTCAGGCACAGTTGAGTAAGAGACCAACAAAACTCCTTGTAACACTAAAGATAAACTGAAAGCAATGGTTATGGCAGCATACACCAACTTAAACAAGGAGACCATACAGAAGATTTGCAGGAGATTCCAAAGTTGTCTGGAGCCGTGGTTGAAGCCAATTACAATTCTATTGAATAAATTTACTCTTTGGCATTTCAAGATATTTGTGCAATTTTGACAAATATATCTGTTAAAATGAGATGTCAGCATTCTTTTCATTTTTGAAGAATTTAGACGACAATTTATCCATCGCACCCTGTATATTTATTAATTGAACAACTAGGATAAAACTTTCAAAGAAATTAGATATGACAATTTCTTGTACAGTGAATCCAATATGGATATTGTCAGGTTCATACCTTTTTTTTTACACTTTTAAAAGATACCAAACAAAATTGTCCTTGTCTCTTAAGAAATAATTCCTGTTATTTCTTTATACAATTTACATTTGCTGTAATTACCATTAGATGAGTCTAACTACATTTTACCAGAAAACAGAAATAGAATTTCAAAATGAGCAGAAACTTTCAAGATAAAAATGCAAAACACTTACTAGTTATTTACATCCACTCCAAAGATTTTATTGAACTGTTCATCTGTCATGGTCAAGCTGCCAGGGATTCGGGGATTCTAGAAGATCAGAAAATGTTTATTCCGACATTTAATTCTGGGATTCTATGTAACTAAAAGTGACACTTAACTATAGATAATGTAATAAAAGACCTACTTTTATTAATATATTTAGTAAAAGTATTAAGAAGTAAGAGACAATGATAGTGAAAGTACAAACTAAATAAAAGAGAATTTGAAAGATAAGCTATTTTTTGATAGAGACTTGTTCTAAATAGTGGCTACTAGCAGTAGAGCCCGGCGTTGCCCGGGATGTAACAGTAAGAGATAGATCAAGTATCGACCATCATAAAGACTGAAAAATATAATTGACAAAGATTGTTTAAGGTTGACGGACACGCATGTCTTAATTAGTTTTATTTTTTTTACGAATTGGTCAAACCCAAACAAAAATATTGTTTTCAATCGTTATGAGTCTACCGATTGAATAGAATTTTATTATAAACAATTGTCTTGTAAATGGAATTTTTAAAGCATTCTGAATGTAAAAATAAAGAAAAAAGTGTGCAAGACAATAAGAAACACTACCTGCCAAAAAAAAGTGAAGTTTTGTTGAAATCAGTTGAAAAATGTAGGAAATCAGATCCCGTATATAAACGAACACTCTCACAAACAACCAACCTGGGTTTTATAATAAGTATAACTCGATATTAATAAGTATAACTCGATATGTGTTGTCCCCCTTTCATTAATGCCTCTTAATCGTGTTTTCAAATTGATTTTGTGCAAAAACAATTGTGTTTTTCCAATTTTTGGTGCTGTCAGAACCACCACAAGGTAATTTTACGTAGTTCTGTGAAGTTTTGTTGAAATAAATTGAAAAATGTAGCAAATCCGATCCAATATATAAACATACAGACACACACACAATCTGCATTGTATAATAAGTAAGATGACTGCACAGCAATAAGAAATTTTGAGTTATTACATATTAAATTTGCCTATTCTGTGAAAACCTAAAACTCATCAATAGTTTTGACTGAGTGATTGATTTGTTTGTTTTTACAGATTATCAACCAGAAAATATTTTAGATTGTAAGAATCTTTTGGAGATAATGATTTAAATACAAGTCCTACTAATTAAACCATAGCTGGGAGGAGAAGAGGTGGATTCATAGCTTTCACAAGGATATTTGCACATAAGTGAATATGAACTCAACTGGAATTGGAACTTGACTCTCAGATTTCCAATTCCAAGCCATTATTCATTTCACCACCTGCACATTCAAGCTTACAGCACCTAATATTCCCAAGTAGTTTTCCATCTTAGTAGTGACCAGGCTCAACATTGCTTAACATCAATGATCATACAAGAATTAGTGTTTCAATGTGATATGGCTGTAAGCCTGTCAATAGTCTTGAAAACACATTGGGTTTTTCTATCAATAATATGAATAATAACACTTTATTACATATAAGTAGAACTTAGGTAATGGCAGTGCACAAGGATACTGAGAATGCCATGGACTGAACATGTGAGTAACAACAAAGTTTTAGAGAAAATAGAAACAAAAAGGATACTTAACATCAGGAAGAGACAGTTGAAGTTTCTAGGGCACATAAGGAAAGGTTTGGAAAATTTGATACACACAAAGATTAAAGGCAAAAGGGCCAGAGGAAAACAATGCATAACCTACCTATGATCTTCAGTAAATGAATGGCAGAACAAGGGTTAGCAGAGATAACAAGAAAAAATTTATTAAGAACTACAAAGGATGGGAAATTGTGAAGAGTCATGATCTCAAACTTCCTGAAGAGAGAGTACATAGAAGAAAAATGTTAGTGTATAACATACATGCTAACTTCTTAAATTTTTTAAAAATTAAAATTTCTCTTAACCAAGTGTAAATTATTTTGACATATCTAACCTATAACATAAGCATGAAATTTACTCTGTTCATATATAATACCTGCTGTCTTAGTTCAACCTTTTATGATTTAGAAAATGGTCTCTAATTTTCTAATAATTCTTTCTAAGAATATACTCCTTCAATTTCTACTATATTACATGTTAGATGAGAGAAGAATATATCTAAGTCAATTTAATTAACTTGGTGCAAATAAGGATAAAAAACAAAAAGCCTAATAATGCATAATAGAGAAACAATTCTTAATATATTAATTACAGGTGAGAATTTGCCACTGCAGTTCTACCACTCCATTGCTACAGTTTAATTAAGAGTGTAAAATAGTAATTTCGTAACTAATGCATTGTTTTTAGTTCTAAGAAATATATAAAATATAAACACATTTCTATAACTTTTCCAACACTATCCTTGCTCAAAAAATACAATTTTTAATTTCTTGTAAATTTAATGATTTCATAAACAGTTACATGAAATTTGTTAATGTTGGTGTTATGATAGGTATTCTCACTGACAGATGTAGTCTTGTCAAGAGAAGGTAACTCTCCCATAATTATAGCGATAATGCTTTTATACTGTACCTAATTTACATATCACTACACCTTCATGAATCTTAGAGACTTCATACTTTTACTTGATCTTTGACTTCTACAAACAACCCTGGGAGATATAATCCATCTCTCAGAATGAGTCACTTTATTTCTTTTTATAGGAGATTTATGTCTTAACTGATTGTGGAGAATTACTTCAGAGGTCCAAGAGGGCTAAAGTAACGTAGCCTAAATGTGCATATAGGACAAGTGAACTGCTAGCGAGGCAAAGCATCTGAGCATCAACACTGGAATGACAAGGCGTGTGCATCATTGAGTCAGATCAAGGCTGGCAGCGTGCCCAATATGCAAGTTCTCTGACTTTTTTTTTTGTAAGCATTTCACCCCAAGCAAGGCGGGAAGCCACTAGGACGCAAAGGGTTACAGAAAATTTAGAGCAAGATCAGATAGGAGTGATGGAGGAGAAGGATAGTGGATAGATCAAGGCAACTGGAGATGTCAATTGACATTACACTTGAATAGCTGGAGATTATAGCTCTCAGGGAAACAGGAATAGGGAAAGGAGTTCCACAGGCGAGATGTGCGAGACATGAAGCTATTGGAGTAGAAGAAACGGCTATATTTAGGAGTTTTGACAGTGAAGGGGTGAGAGCGGGATGCCAGCCTCGTAGAGCGCTTGAACTCATGATGACTGGGAACCAGCAAATGCAGCTCCTCGGAGCAATTTCCATGAAAGTATTTGTAGAACAGACAGAGGGAGACGACTGCGCGTCTGTGAGAAAGTGACTGTAGACGAGACACCAGAGCAGGGCCAACTACATTGCATATCCGCCTCTGGAGTCTATCAAGAACCCCAAGGCAAACAGAAAGGGCTCCAGACCATATATGGCAGCAATACTCCATGCAAGGACGAATTGTTGATTTGTAGACCTGGAGGATCGATTCCGGGGAGAAAAATTTCCTGGCGCGGCTCAGGGAGCCAACTTTCCTTGCGGTGGACCAAGCAATTGACTCAATGTATTTGTTCCATCTCAGGTCAGCAGTCAACATGAGACCGAGCAGTCGCAGAGAGTTGCTCTTGAGAAGTTGAGTGTCAGACATTCTAATGGAGGGCAGGGAAGGATCTCTGTCGTGATTTATAAAGAACAGTTTTGTCTCCATTGGAAGGGTCAGAGGGGTCGCCGGAGTTCTTGAAGACAGGAACAATCGAAGAGGACTTCCAGCAGTCAGGAAAACAAGATTCCTTGAGGCAGTAGTTGTATAGTTTAGAAAAGGCGGGCGCCAGTTCAGGCGCGCATTTCTTCAAGACAATGGCTGGTATCTCATCTCCACCACTAGACTTGTTGGGGTCTAAATTGGAGATAACACTCAATACCAAAGCTGGGGTTATGTTTAACCCACTCAATAGGGCCTCAGTTCTAAGAGGGAAGTCAGGTATGGGTACACCCGAAGAGTCGAGCGTCGAGTTGGATGAAAATTTCCGAGCAAAGTATTCAGCCTTGTCGGTAGAGGAGATCAGGACTTCGAACTGGTTGAATAAAGGAGGTATAGAGGGTTTGCAATTGTTCAATACGCTCTTGCAGAGATGCCAATAATCTTTGGAGCCAAATTTGCGAGATGCAATACGTTCCTTCATCCGAGCCGCAAATAGTGACTTGGCATCGTTGAGGACACGCTTACACTCGTTACAGGCAGAGGCAAAGAGACATCTATTGCAGTGAGACATGTCGCTATAGAATAGGTGGAAGTAGTGGTTCCTATGGGCGATGGCGGCTGTGCAAGCAGCGGAGAACCAGGGGGAGGAGCACGACTTGACCCTATATTCCCTTGATGGGATGAAAGCATCAATTCCAGCTTTAACCCAAGATGAGAACTCAGAAGCACATTCTTGGACTGGGAGCGTAAAGACACCATCCCAGGGGACATCGCGGAGGAAATCATGGAACGCGTCCCAGTCAGCTCGTTGATAGTAGAACAAAGTTCTAGTGGTAGGAGGTTCTTTATAGGGGGTGGAGTTGAAGGAGATGTTAACAGATACTACCACTTGATCAGAGTTACCAAGAGGGCAGAGTTGCGAGGCGCTGCAGGACTCGGGGATGGAGGTAAAACACAGGTTGAGAAGAGAGGCTTTACCTTCCCAGTTGATGGCAAAACGAGTGGGGAAGTTAACTGTGTGAGGGAATGGAGATTGAAAAATTGGGCGTTTGAATGCCTGCGTGGTCAGTAGTAGCATTCTTAAGCCACATGGTGTGATGGGCGTTAAAGTCACCAAACACAAAAATATGAGCAAACAGGTGGAGGGAGAGAGCCTTGTCTATGCTGTCAGAAATACTATCGAGTATTGCACAGTCTTGAGAGGATGGAGAGCGGTAAAGGAAGAAGAGATAGCTTACCGCATTGAGGAGAGATAGTCGGAGACACATGTATGACTGGTCTGGCGATTCAAGAGAGAACTCTCTGGCCAGAGGAAGATGTTCCTTGACGTAGACACCAAGACCGTGCATGTGGGTTAGAGAGTCTTTTCTGAGGAGAGGAAGGTAGCCGGAGATCGAGAGATCAGAAGAGGGGATAGATGAGACAAGGTTGGTCTCGCAGAGAGCCAGTATATCCAGGCAGTTTGCAGTGAGAAAAGATTCCATACTGCAGAAGTTTGTCCTAATGCCACGGATGTTAGAGAATGAAATGTTGAGGGGTTTAGGTGATTTTTGAGTGGCTGGTTTAGGGTTACTTTTTCGGTTTTTGTAAGTCATGTGGAGTTTTGTTTGTAAGATGAGAAGGCCCGAAATAAAAGAAACAGAGTTTCGACCATGACGTGGGCAGAGAGGAGTTGGCACAACCTGCATCATAATGTGGCCGCAGGGCTGCCCACCAGAGGTGACTGCGGGGACACCTTTCCATGCGCGACATGGCACTACAAACACCTTGGTATTATACAACTGTTGGTCAGAAGGGCCACTCAAGACGCTACGCAAGAGTTAGGGCTCCTAACTACCAGTTGGAAACAGCAACCAGAGAACTGTCAACAGTGTACCCTCAGAATGAAGAGGTGATGCCACAGACTGCATACATCATGGAAGAAACAGAGCTGCACTAATACAGAGGCCAGAGAGAGAAAGAGTACCGAGAACCCCTTCCTAGACAAGAAACAAGGCGTAAGCCTCTACTCATGTCCAAGAGAAGAGGGAGGAGTGTTGAACGGGCGGTAGGAGAGACTACCTACTTTGGTAAGAACGTATAAAAAAAGTGAATGTTTGTTGAGTTGGAAGGAAACTTTTGCATTCAACGAAGGTGATGTTGATGCATACTGAACCAGAAAGCATTGCAACTGTGTTTCCAGTGTCTGTTTTACAGAATCCCAGGTTTCCTGCTACACTGATTCTCCTCATTTGAATCATCATGATATCTCCAGTCACTCTTATCCACAGAGTGTTCCTCACTGCTACTGGATACACTCATTCTCTCCTCCCTCCTGTTCTTCACTTTCATATCTCTGGTGGTCTTCCTGATCACTCTCAATACTGGATTCACTAAATCTTACTTGCATCATGCTTTATCTTCCTCTTCCATAACTTCATGCTCTCTTGTGGTTCTAAATTGATCTTCGTAAGCCAGTATGCCCTGTCCATTCTGTGCTAACACAGTTGTGTTAAATCACTTTTGCATCATAAAATTCACCTTTTCAGAACGAACTCTTGAATATTCTGTATGACATGCTTTCATTTGTTGCAAATAACACAGTAATCAGAGCTCTTGTTTATTTTCCCATCAATGCAGATGGGCTTTGTCTTCTGCCTGCATGCAGAATAGCTATAACTTAGGAGTAGTCTAGGTAAATAACTCTCTCTATCAAAATCCACTGGAGAGAATGCTTTGAATCCCATTTTTACCATTTGAACCATTCTCTCAGCAATTCCATTTCACTGTGGGTGGTAGGGGGCATTTTGTATGGAATGTTTTTAGCATGCACATAAACTTTCTTCACAAAACTCAGAGACCAAGGTTTTTGGAACTCCATTTCTTGTAAACTATCTTAAACACTGGCTTCACAGCAGTGGCTTTTCTATCTTTGACTTTAATAATTTCAGGCCAACAAGTCGACTAATATCAGAAATGGTCCTATACCTTTAATGTAGGCATGAAGCATATGTATTCATGTCCATGGTTCCATTTCTTTTGGCCACCAGTGAATTTTAGTTTGCCTAAATTTTTTTATTTCTGCACACTTTGGGCATTCTTTAACATACTCTTCCACTTCTCTCGAATAGACTGGCCACCATGATTGTAACTTTAACCTAATTTGCATAGCCAATATACTTCCACATATATCATGCATGACTTCAATTATTTCTTTTCTCAGAGACTGGAGATACTACATCTCCATTATATATAATTTCTTTTTTTATTGTTAATTTGTGTCTTAACTCTTTATAAGGCCATAGAGAAGTTGCTCCATGTATTTCTCTTTATTCTACCCATAATTCTATTCAACACTGAATCCTGCCTAGCTCCGAACCTAAGCTGATTTAAGGGCAATATGACCATTTATATCCAGTGCAAAATGCTCTCATCACAATTTTAATTTGCTTCAACATTTTTACTCTCAAAATTTAACCAAGATAATGCATCCACATGCGGAATAGTATTTCCTTTGATATATATTATGTCAAAGTTGAATGCCATAAGCTTAATTGCTAGTATTAATATACTGGCAGATGTGACCTTTGACAAATTTCTTCTGGGGTTAAACATAAATTCCAAAGGCTTATGATCAGATTTTAATAAAAATTTCCTTCCCAACAAAAAATTTCTAGCTCTCTCTGTGCTTCACACAATCGCTAATGCCTCTTTCTCAATATTCAAATAATTTGCCCCTGTCAATGTAAGTTTTCCAGATAAGTACATTACAGGGTGATTCTCCTGCAACAATATTGCAGCTATAGCATATTCACTGGCATCAATAGTTAATGTCAATTCTTTTGCTGGATCAAAGATCTTAACAACTGGTTTGTTTATAAGTGCTTTTTTTAATTTCTCAGAAGTGATCTACTGTCTTTTTGCCCATTGAAACTTGATATTCTTCTTCCTTATTTCGTTAAACGGTTCTACGAGGTCATTATATCTGCAATAGAAGATGTTTAATCCTTAACAAAGAAAAATTCTAACTCATATTTATGGGTGCAGCTATCTCTGACATCTTATTAATGAGTTTATCAGCCACCAATATACCATCTTTGGATATTTGATATCCTAGGTACAACATTTTTTCATAATTAAACTTGCATTTATTATGATTGTCCTACCTATTTAATTTTCTCAAAACTTGTTCCATTTTACTTTTGAGCTCTTCTTTACTGGATGGACCTATGCCAATGATATATAAATTTTTTATTTGCTTATATGCTGACTTAAGATCAACTTTAGCAAAGTATTTCATACCAACAAACTCATGGCATGCTGTTTCAATGTTTGGTAATGGGAATGAATTTGAACAGATCTGGTGATTCATGTTCACCTTATCATCGCCACAAATTTTCAAATTTCCATTGGGCTTCCATATCACCACAATGGGTGAAGCCCAATTACTACCACCCTGGCTGACTTTTTCTAAATTTTGTTCAGCTTAGCAACCACCAAAGGTAGCATGTGAACAGAAACCTTTTGGGCTTGAAAATCCATGGGTTGACTGCTTTCTTTAAGCCAAATACTCACCATGTATCCCTTTAATAACCCAATATCTGGTTCTACAGACTTCATGGAATTTACCAGCTTCGATGTATCCACTCTTAACACATCAATTTTTAAAAGACCCTGGCTTTTGATTTTCGCCACTACTATGCTGGGTATTATCTTGAATTTCTTTTTTGTCTCAAATGTGCCTTCCAGATTTTTGTAGATGGACCCATTGAATTGTTTCAACTAGAGATTACTTTAACTTTGGTCTACCCATTCTTTCCCCAAAATTCCTCAATATCAATGTAACATCACTTCCAGTATCCATCTGAATAAGTAAAGTTACTCGGTTCAACTTTACCATTTCCCTACTTTCATTCAGTGCTTTTATCTGAAATACTTCTGTACTTTCAATTGGAAGATCTATATTTTCCACTATTTCCACTTACTTTTTATATGTGCTTACCATCTAAAATTGATTCCTCTTCTTACACTTAAAACACTATTTCCCAAAGGCCAGACACTTAATTTTGTTCTTTTCATGTTTCTTATTGCAATATTTTAGTAGCACTGTAAGTCTCCATGTTGCCTTCAGAGGCATTAAATTTTTGAATCAATTCCAGTTGTTGTAAGAACTCCACACATGTTTGTATGAGATGTCAAGCATTCTTCAATCAGTCTTAGCACAATTAGCTTGTTTTTGATAGACAGTTGTTCCAAATAAATTCTTTCAAACTCACAATATCTCAATGCTTCTTTCAATTGCTGTACATATTGCATAATAGTTTCATCCAGTCTCTGTCTACTTTCAAGAAATTTAGTTCTTTCCACTATGATCAATCTTTTCTTGATCATACATTTGCTTTTATGATGGCAGCAGTTTCTTCATACACTAAATCTCCCAACTCTGGGATAGACCAAGATGGACATTTTGTTTTTTTTTAAGGCCTCACACCCTCATTGAGGCCAAAAACAAATCCATAACTTCATTTTCTCCTCCACTAGATTTGGTGTCCTTTAATTCAGGATCCTCCATCATAGTTAAGTAACCGATCAGCATATTGTTATGATAGGTAATCTTTCTGAAAGGTGTAGTCTCGTGCAGAGAAAGTAACTCTCCCATAGGTATAGTGATATTGCCTTTTATACAGTACCTAATTTACATATCACTACAGTTTGATTAAATTCAATGATCCTTAAAAGCTTTTAATTTTATAAAAATGGCCATTTACCTTTTTGTGAAATGACAGTTTCTGAATCAACAGCTTTGTATAGGCAGCTATCAGCCTTCCATAGCCGTCCTTCAAATGGCCCTGTAAAAATGATTAAAAGAAAAAACTGAATTTACACAATATGTTCATATCAATTAAATCACATATAAATTCCAAAATCATCAACCAGCCAAGACCAAAATATCCCCATAAAAATAGCAAATCAATCACAATATACATGCATTTCTCTTCAGATCACTGCCAATGTTGATGATAAACTATACAAAATAAAAGATTCAAAAGCAAAAAAAAGCATAATTCCCAATTGCAACCAAAATTATAAAATAATTTTCATTATTCAACATATAATAGATTTTATAAATTGCATTTATCAAAATTGGAGTTATCTTAATATTTTAAATGATAAGAATTTAATTTTGTAATACTGATATTGTAGAGAATTTTATATGTAAGAAGGAAGTTTTAGTAAAGACATTAATTTTAGTAACTATTCCTTTCTTTTTCATGAAAAGCTTGATTTCATTCTTTGTGTCTGCTTTAACTTCTCTATTTTCTTTAGATTATAATAATTTTCTCTTCCAAGAGTTTTTGAGGCGTTTCATCATCTAGATGGCTCTGACTTCTAATTTCTTTACTAATACTTTTTCTTCAGCTCTTTTGGACTGTTTCCAGTGCTCTTATAACAATTAGCTCAACTGTCACTACATTCTAAAACTTATTCATCTCCCTGGTAAGGTCAAGATACTAATGCATCTTTTCACTTTCTTTCAGTTTTCTATTTTTTGGTCTAACAGGACCATGAAATTCACTATCTGGCAAGTTTGCTTTTTACCACAGCCAGATTTTCTGGCTTGGTTGGATGAAAATCTAAATACAACATCACTCATCATCATCTGTTTCTTTGAATATGGGCCTTTTATTGTCCTCTTTCCCATCAATAACGTTTTCTCAGTTTCTTTCACCTTTACCTCTTGTGTATTCATAACTTCATCACCTTGCTTGGAGTGAAATCTTAAAAAAGTAAAATCTGTTTGAATCTTAAAATTGCAGAAGATTTTATGCACAAGTTCTGGTCTGTGCAGATATAATTGGTCTGTATGATCAAAATGTAGGCACATTAACTTTTTCTAATGACTTCTTGAAATTAATCTTGACTGCATTTTCTTAATGTGTTACTCAGTAGCATTGTCACTATAACAAATACTAATAGGTACAATAGGTCTGCTTGGAAGATAACTCTTTTGACCTCTTGCACTTAGTGAACTTTGTAACTAAGGCCATGGAAAATGGAAAATCAACATATCTTGAAATTTTTAGCATCTTCAGGCATTCTATTTTATCTAGTTGTGATATTATTATTATTATTATTATTATTATTATTATTATTATTATAATAATAAAGGATGAAAAACAATTTTTAAAAAAATGCTAGAAACATTGTATATCAAATTTAAAAGAGAAACAAAGAAATTGGTGGCAATAACAGAGGACACCTTAAAATAGAAACAGAAACTTATTAATAGCTTCCCAGAACAAGTACATTAAAATTAAATAAGACATAGAAGATTAGTGTGAAGAGATTAAACCATCAGCTATATAAGAAGTGAATGCTGTAAATTAACTCGGGAATATGAAAAATGGATGTTACTGGGAACGAATGTTGATCCATTAGGACATGACCATGTGTAGACTAAATGGTATATTCATAAAATGCCATAAAGAATAGACAATGTAAAATTCTAAGGGACATAAAAATCCTGACCAGATCTTAGTCAATATAGAAAGGAAGCATTGTCAAATAATGGTCATTTCTGTTCTAGCAATCTACAAAATTGAACAGAAAGAACAAAAAGCTGGATAAGTATCAAGACCTTGACAGAGAACTGAAAATGACAGCTGTAACCATCATTATCAGCTTACTCATAATAGTCCGAAATAGTCTTGCAACATAAATAAAGAGCTAAATATCAGAGGAAGAATAGAAATCATCCACACAGGAGCATTACTGAAATCAGTGAAATATTAGACTTTTCTATCATTCTGTTGACTTCTGTAGAATATGTTTTTTGGTTTTTTTTTATAAAAACCAACAGAAGGGAATTCTCAAGATTAATTTTTTTCTTCACTCCATAAGCTCAATTTTTATTACCAGATATTACATGAAAAAGTATCAAACAATTTAGTCTCCACTCATTGTCAAAGTTGGTTATATAGGTAATAGCTTTTTGACATTACTATTTAAGCAAGTAAAGGGTAATTATTAGGTTGGTGCAAAAATAATGTCGTTTTCTCACATATGTTACTATGTGAGAAAACGACATTATTTTTGCACCAACTTAATATATAAAAATGGTGCACACTCACACTTATTTATGCCAATCATCATGACATTTTGTTTAAATAGCTAACAATGAAAAGAGAGAGAGAGATATTCATGGCTTTTCTCAAGAACATTATGGAATACAGAATCAATGAACAGTGTTCAAATTTTCTAACAAGTGGAAAAAGCATTTTTAAGATTTCACCTGAAGTGATCAAATACTTTTACACTTAACTTTATTAAATAAAAAAAAATCACATAACCATACTTAAATATTTCAAACATTCTTCAAGAGACATTGTTTTTTCAAAGGTTTCTGCTTTTATTATTTAAACACATTTTATTTTCTTTCAGTCTGAAAAAGAATATTAATGTTACTATACCATAAAGTTTAATGACAAGAAAGTTCTCAAAATAAAACAATAATTTAAATAAATCTAAAATGTTAATCTTTGATGCGTTCTGAGTATATCTGATAATGTAAAACAATAAATACAAAAAAATTCTAAAAGGAAAAATCTCATTATATCATTATTTCTTATTTTATTCTATTATTTATTATCATTCTATTTTTTCATATTATCATCATAATGTTGCATAATTAGATACTCAAAAATGTGTGTCTAAGAAACAATAAGACAATATATTAATTTAAATTTCAAAATTAAATGATGTAAATTTTCATAGAAAAAGAAATGTAAAGCTACTCTATGACAAATCAGAAGATGAGTTAACAATATTGGTTTAACAAAATCTGGTAAATAAAACTATTTTAAAGTTTTCAGAATATGAGTTAGTCCTGTTCAGAACTGACAAACTGTATAAAAAAAAAAATCTGTTTTTAAGAGTAAAAGGCTATCCCTTTCTCAGTAATTAATAGTTAATAAACTTTACAATTATGATTAGAATCTGAACCAGTCTTGTCTCATGTCCACTCCTTTATAATTGGACATATTGTCCAATATTGGGAAATTAAAATATATTTCTAAGAAGGGCTATATACAATACAAGGCCAGGTAAATCAATTTGAACTATATTTTTTAAATGATTGTTATATGCATCAAATATGGGAAAAATGTGTTGTGCAAAGATTATATATATATATATATATATATATATATGATAGTATAAGGAACAAATGGGAAACATTCCATATGCCTGAGAACCATACCATGGGTTGGCCCAAGCCTTGTAAGTGAAATTGGATAGACAGAACTCTTGGGGGCCGTTGATAACAGTGCTAGCACAAAGCCACAAGTCATCGTGGCCGAAGGCTTGAGTGTGCTGGTCTTGTTCAAATTGTTGATCATGCTAGATAATACGCTCTCTCCCAGAAACTGTAACTAAGTTCTGCTCAGCATAGTTGCAGTATAAACCACAGGTGGGCTCTGTGGGTGCATAAATGTGCCTGAGAAAGCACCTGCAATAGAGATTGGCTAACCGCCCTAGTAGACGGGTATCCTCGAATGCAAGTGGCCAGCTATAAAATATATATATATATATATATATATATATATTACCAGTTAATTTATAAAATTGCAATTTAATACCCAAAAATAACAAACCAAAAATGTATATTAATAGAAATATTACTGATAAATGTAGTTTACTTTTTTATTTATATGAATGCTAGTTTGACACTTACAAGCATGTGAAACCTACAATTAGTAGCTGGTCGGGATGCAGGTTTGATTTGGAAGGTTTCAAGGGCGAATCATTTAGATCTTACAAGTAGACAAAGTTATTAAGTTTATACAATATAAAATCCTTTATCTTAAACTAAAGTTTGGAAGAAAGACTAAATTTTGAGGAGAAACTCTGAACAAAACAAAAATGTCTGATGGATTTGTCTATCTGGTAAAGGTTTTGACAAGACAGGCATCTGCTGGTTATGCATATAAAGAGGCCCTTTGTTTGAGAGATTAATGTATTTACTAGCAGATCTGAAGGAAAACTGTTAAGTTTGAGAAAACTGATTGCTAAATGAAAATATATTTTCAAGAAGGGCAAGATGAGACCAGGTAAATTGAAACAGGTTTCATCATGGATGTGTTATTAATTAATTTTATGCACAATTTCTCCTCACTGCCTATAAAGGTATTTTACATATTTAATGATATTACAAAAGGCATGTAATTTCCTATAAATTATGCTTACATTGGAAAATTATAAGTTTTACCAGACGCTTTAATTAGCCTAAGATAGATTATGACATAAGCAATGTCCCAATCTGATGATATTACTTGGAGGAAATTGCAGAGTAGCAATGTTGGACAGGAAATTGACCAAGCAAAATCTAGCAAAATGAACGAAAGAATTAATGATCTGTAAATTCCAATAAATCTGTTGCCTCAAGCATCTTGAGGGATCTTCAATATAAGCTATTTTATTTTGGCTCTTGAGAAATTGCCACTAGAAAGCAGTCAACTCATGACCAACACATGTACTACCAACCACCTTTCTCTGACACTCTTGCAAGATTAACTTGAAAGGTTCCAAGAAGAGAAGAATTTCCAATCATAGAAAAGTCAAGGAAAATTAAAGACCAACTTTAGTTGCAGGCCCAGCATCATAATTCTCTGATTGTCTCAAGCGTGTTACTAACCCAACAAACCAGTGAGAGTGTAGCAAGAGAATACACTTAGCGCACAAGACAAAGCGAGCACAAACCTGTTTCATGCGTAAATCCAATATGGCAGATGTTGTGAGGGTGCAACGATGTCACACATGATCACAAGGAGCAGACATTTGCAATTGTCCCACTACACATGCATGACAATACTCTTAATACTATCAATGCATACGTGATTGGAAATAGTAATAAATAGTGGATCGTACAGTCAAATGGGGAGCAAACTCGTAGAGTACGAAGTGTTTGTTTCAATCAGAGTGTATAGAAGTTTAGCAGTTGAACCATGTTGATTATGTTGCACAATCTGTGCATTTACATACCCTGCTTTTTGACTATTGACCATCCACCCTGATTGTGATTTAACTTCAGAGGGTTAACCACTAATGATCAACCAACTATAGTTAGGAAAACAACTGCCATCAAATCCCAATTCAATGCAATGTTTTTGTAATTAAAAACAGGGTCTTTTTTTTGGTTTATCCATCAAATCCCTTTCTTTTTCTTTGATTGGATTTCTTCAAATTGAAAAATGGTTTTAAGCAACTTCATCCAAAAACATCAGATCTAAAATAAATAGAATATGGAGAGAGAGGACTACTGATGAGAGAAGCCAAGTTATGGAGTGAAGAACTTCTGTACTGGCATTTAATCAGTCATCAATATTAAGTGGTAAGTGTGAATATATTTGCTGGAAAAACTAATTATATCTCAATTTTTCCAAGGCAAATGGTTAGTAAATTATTAAAAAAAATTTGGAATTTAGTAATTTTACCTGAATCTTTGAATAACCCAAATTTCCACTTCTACTGAAGAGATAAATTTTGTGTAAAAGGAAAAACACCTAAATATTGTCAATAGAGAAAAATATATGCGAAAATAGTAAGATATTTACTGTTTTTAGGAATTTTTTAAAAATTATTTTTGAAAGCAAATTCTAAAGTTCAATCCAATTAATGAACTGTATGTGCATGTATGTAGACATATGAAAATAAAACATGTTTCTATACATTTCTCTAAATGAAATTTATACATATATATCCTTATCTTAAATCATTTAACACATGTCATCATTAAAAAGAAAATTTTAAAAATTTATCTCTTTAAGCAAAACCACTGAATTATGTATGATATAAAACAAGCAAACTTAGTGAGGCTAGTTTAGTAAACTTCATATTCAATTGTATAGATGCAAAAATCTGGCTTTAAGTTTGTTCAAGCTTCTTATCAATATGCTTACCCTGCTCTCTCCACTCAGTTCATTCAAATAAAATAAAAACAAATAAAGCTCAAGTAGGGAAAAATGTCTATTCTATAGTAAGCATCAAAAAAGGAAAATAAATATATAAAGATTAAATATTAGTAATAATAAATTGACAGTAAAATTTTATTAAAAAAATTGGTTCTCTCCCTCAACAAATATTATAAATCTTACCTCATTTTCAACACACTGAAAAAGGAATCATTAATATTTAAAATTAAATACATTAAATCCTTTATTTTTAAATTAATACTTTCATAGTCTGCAGAATAAAATTATGCCAAATATTTGCTGTTAATGTCAAAAGTTTGCATTTAAAATCTAGTTTTAATTTTTAATGTTTTTAAAGAAACAAACACATAATTATAAGGTTTGTTTTAATATAACATTTCAATTATGTACATTTTAATTCCTGTTTCCTTAACTGCCAATATATTTGAATTTAAATTCAAGAACTGATGGAATAAAAGGAAATAAATTCTGAAAATTCTAATCATTCGTATTTCATTCACAGATAAAAAAATTTATATAATGACAATTTTATGTTATGTATATAGTGGTCAAATCTTAATTTTAAAAAGAAAATAGTACAGAAAAATTCTATCAGCAAAATCTGGACCAAAACCACATAAAAAAACAATAACCAAACAATAATGGTTAAATTTCTACACAGTTTTTAAGGAATCACTTAATTTGAAACAGTTTTAAAATTCTTAATCATTTACATTCAGATATTAAAAGAAAAAAATATAATATAGGCAATATTAGATTCTAATAACTTAAAGCATTAGAAAGGAAGCTTTAAAATTTAAGGATAAATATTTTTCTATAGATGAAAATCATTAACCCCCAAAATGAAAGCATATTTTGAATCAGAGATAAGGGTAAAAAAGTACAAAATAATTACATATTTCTAACAATCAAACATGTAATGTTAGCTCAAGATCAAAATAGTCTTCCTAGGAGTTCAAATTTTAAAAGAAAAAATTTGTTTTTGCATATTACATGTTCAGTGGAGAGATTATAGCAATATGTAAATAGATAGACAAGTAAGGAAGCTTTAAAGAAATACTGGATGAAATCATATACATTTAATAGAAAAATAAGAGATAATTAAAAATTTTAAATGACTGGTTTAAACCATTTCACTACTTATAATGACTGAAAATAAATAGCACCAAAAATTAATGCTAGTAAAGAACATATTTATAAAAAAAAATACAATGAACAATTCTTGTTTATTTCTTACTTACAGAGGATAGAAATACATAAATATTCTTGAAGTGTGTAAATATAGAATTTTTATATTTTCTTTTTTATATTTCCTTGTTTATAAGAAATTGTATCCAAATTTTACTAAATCTTAAGTTACTCCATTACTGACATCAGTGTGGTCTAAGCAACTCTAAAAAAAATGTAAAATTAAACAAAAAGAGTTATAGTTATCTTATTTTATACAGCATTACAGAACTACTAATTCCACTAGTTTAGTTACATTGAAATGTCTTTCTTTTTATATTTATTAGACCGAAGCATAAAAAATCTAAGTGACCATTTAAGAAAGAGTCCTAATTCTTGCACAAAAATTAAGTAACACTGTTTAAAATCATAAGTTGCATGCAGAAGAAAAAAAATATATACTATAATTCATATTTTCACTAAAAAATAGGAAAAAATAAAAACAATATTCATCAACCAAAGCTAATCAGTTTTTATACTCTTTATGAAGTTCAACAAATTAAATTCAACTTAAGAAAAATATCCTAAATCTTTTTAGTTTCTTGTATCTGCAAAAGTCTGATTAAGATTTTTTTATAATGTTTATGAGTATAGCTATTGATACAAATAAAGAAAGCAACAGCTAATTTCAGTTGAATTTTATTTGAGAAGAGAAATTAAGTTAGATCTCCCTCAAAATGATGAAGACTATGTTTTTATACTCCTACAGAATAATTAATGCAATTTTTACAAAAAATAGTTACCACCATTTATTTATAGAGTTCCAATGACCAAAATATACTGAATAAAATATTTTATTCCAGGTCTCCTGAAATCTTGGTCTTCCAATGTTTTCCCTCCCATTTTTAGATTAAATTATAACCAACACAACTGTTCCATTATTTTTTTTAAATGATTTTATTAAAACTTTCGTATTTTCTGTGTCAAATTTGTCAAAGTATCAGTAAAATGCTTTTTAGTTTCAAAATATTCACTTTTAGGTATTCTGAAAAAATAATCAATAGTTGAAAAGTATTAGATTTTTTTTTTTTTTACCAATTTTCATAGTGTTTAAAACAATAAAACAAAACTTTTTATACAGTTGATAACATGCATATTTTACTTTTTATTGATAATTAATCAATGATACAGAGTCCGTCAACTTACTGTCATGAAAACAAAAAATAAAGCAATAGGAAAGAATATATTTACGATTTTAAAATTCTCATACATAATAAATTCTTTTTGCCTACCCATAATTTTCCAATGTCCCTCAGAAGTGAAATATACTTTTGTGAATCCAGAATCACCTACAACAGAAGATCACAGAAATAAACAGACATGCCATATACTTAAAAAATAGTTTTTGACAATCTTATTTTAAAAGCATTTCCAATGTTAGGTAACATCAAATAAAAAATAAAAAAAACCTGCACTTATATAAAATGGATTGTTTTATTAATAATAGTGTTTTAATAATAAAATACAACAATGTAATTTAACACATCTACTTTTCTAAATGACAGCACAATCTGCCTATGATTTGAAAATCTTGAAAGATTGGAAGATTCAAAAAATTTCTGTATATATATATATATATATATATATATATATATATATATATATATATATATATATAGACAATATGTTTGCTGACAGACCAACTTCCTAAAATCTGATCAACAAATGACCTAACATCAAATTTTCAGGGTGTGAGTACTTCTTGGTCTGGTTCAGAAGTTTTCAGTAACATCTCATAACTGTTTTTGTTTTTTTATTGCAAACAAAACTATATAGATATAAGTTTCAATGCCAATACTACTTTCACTATTATTGTATTCTAAAACAAATCAAATTAAAGATTACAAAAGATTTCCAAGGAGGAATTGAAAGTGTATTTATACCAGATAATGTTATGGGAGTTCAAGCAAGGGAGACATCTAGAAAAATATGCTGTGCTTATGGTCAATGAGTCATAACTGGCCAGTAGATATAAAATTGGTTTGAAAAGTTTTGTTCTGGAGAAAAATCATTGAAAGAGGAACCCAAACTGAGGTGTTCAATGGACTTTGATGAAGTTCTAATGTCATTTGTGGAAAACAATCAACACAAAGTACTTGAGAATTAACAAAAATATTAAACACATCACAATCTACCATATATTGATACTCACTTTACCTGTCTTCTAAGTAAGCTTGGTATTTTGGTTACACATGTTCTTAGCAAAAAGAAAAAATAGATTGTTTATCCATAGTGAGATGTCTCCTTTCACAACAGAGAAATAACCCATTTATTAAATAGATCATGACAGGTGATGAAAAATGACAAAGATAAATCTTCACAACTGACCCCAAAATTCAAGTTTTATGGATTGATTTGTTCTTTTTTATGGCTTATCAACCCTTGGTGGGTTATTTAAATCAGAAACATCTTGAATTGTAAGAATTTTTTTTTTGCTTGAATATTGCATTAAAAGTTTTTTTGGAAATAATGATTTTTCCAGATACAAGTACTACTATTTAAAACATGACCGGGGAGAAGAAAAGATAGATTCATATGTTTCTCAAAGGTATTTGTATGTGAATGAAGGCAATGAACTTGACTCAAATTTAAACTCATCTCTGATTTCTCATTTTGAGCTGCTATCTTTTACACCACCCGCACATCCTGAGCTCCATGGAAAAAAAACTAACATTGTGTGTGTAGTGGGATTCATCAGAGTATTATTCATTTAGAATTCTAAAAATGCAATAAATGCACATTTATACATCCAGCAGCTGCAACATGTCCATAAAAGTTTGGTCAAAAGTGCCCTGAGGTCATCTATAGGAAAAATGTTCACCACCATGACAACACAAGGCTGCATACAGTAAGAATGACCAAGGAAAAAATTTTGAAACTTGGTTGGTTTGTTCTACTCCACTCACCATATTCACATGACTTTGCACCAACCAAATATTACCCTTTTGCTACAAAACACTTTAATGTAGTAAAGCTTTCTCTAATGTTTACCAGATTCAAGAGGGTGTTGAAAACTTTTTCACATCAAAATCTGTGGAGTTTTACTGAAAAGTTACTGTAGAGCAGCTTGATAAATGTCAGCAAGTTATTGCAAATAATAATGAATATATAATTGAATAAAATATAATTGTATTTTATTTTTGAAGAATATCGTTGATAAACAAAAATGGAAATTATTAGGTTGGTGCAAAAATAATGTCGTTTTCTCATATGTTACTATGTGATAAAACGACATTATTTTTGCACCAACCTAATAGTTATGATTCAACCTAGAATGATAATTCAAGGGAGATAATTCCATGCTCAATGCTAAAAAGAAATTATCCCATTAAGTACAAATAGACTCAAAGCACATTACATAATTAAAAGTTAGATTGTAACAGAACAAAAATTGATTCCTATTAAATTTGGTAGAATTTTTTTACATTCAGCCACAGACTAATAATAGAAATTCTTGTCATCTACTAATAGATTTCAAGTTTTTTGGGTATAGAGAAATAAGGTGTCTAGTTGTTGCAAATTTTTACATCAGGCTGTAAGACACACTGAAATTATACAGTAACTACAACTAATGTATGTCCATTAAAAAATAGTTTGAAATTATATTAGAATATAAAAATAAATAAAATATGATTTCAACTGACAAAATTTATCGAGAGATTTTTGTTATTCATAATTTGTAATATTTTAATTATGGTTAAGACTATTTCTGCTTTGATATCTATGTTTTTCAGAAAACTAAGTCATAATGCAAACATTGCAGTTAATTTCTTAGCACAAATTGCAGTTAGAACCTTTCTTAAAGGTTATTTTCTTAAAATTTTGCATTAAACTGTCAAAGTTCAATATTACAATACATAAAAAATAACTTTGTAGAGGTTAACAGGCAAATTATACACTTCACATTTGTTTCAGTGAAACAGTAAGATGTAAATATTGATTTTTATTGCCTTTACTGATGATGTGAGAATCTATAAAAAAATTTAACACTAATTTCTTGTCATGCTTCATCTTGTGTAAACCACTATTAGAAAAAACTCTTAGAACATTGAGCAGTTTAAGAAAATACAAATCAAGTACTACTTATCAATAATTAACAAGTATTTTTCATGAAACAAACTTAGATAGTCACATAAAAAGAGCGACAAATTTTAGCTATGTTGGAAAAAAAATGTCATTTATGCCAATATTTTTGCTTCAGTATCTTCTGGAAACAAAGTTTTTTTTTTAGACTGATACATTCCCACAAGTGGGGCTAGGCTGCTGGAGAAATGACTGTTTTTATTGAGATCCAATCTCTAGATAGAAGATCTTTATACTTGGTTGGTAAAGTATCTGTCTATTTGGTGAGGACTATGGCCTAGTACAAATCTCAATGACCTCAAAACACTATCATCTATACAATTTCAGTCACAACATTTAAGTAAATCTGAGGTACAATTTACAGGCATTTCCCAACAGTGCTGCATGCCAGAATTGTCTTCCCAGAACAATATTTGTCAAGGAGTCAGCACCTTGACTAATCAACCACGGTGAAATATGAATCCAGGTCTGGGGGTTAAAATGCTAACACTAACCATTCAGCCACATACCTGTGAAACTACAGACTGCTTCAAAAACATGTAGCATTTCAACAAATAATGAGAAACCAAATTCAGATTTTGATTAAACAGTTATGACTTGTTTTGAGCTAAGTCATATTGGCTTTATGTATATCCATACATAAATAACTTCAAATTATTCTTTATATTATTAGTTCCTTGTCATTTACTGCAAATTTTCTTCATTCTGGTATGCATTTAATATTACAACCAGTTTGTATATGTATATCCAAACAAGTTTGATTAAAAAGAACCAACAAGGTCTAATTTATTATTGTATTTTTCCAATTTTCAATTAAGTTGCTGAGTATTGTCCTCTAAGTTGTGGATAAACTGCACAAAATTTATATTTTGTTATTGTTTTGTTTAAGTACTTTTGAACATCAGTCATTTTCAAGAGCCAATGTGGTGTCTGTGTGGTAATTAAAATTCTATTGTTTACATCCTAGTAACTACTACACAAACATTATTAAGTGTAAAGTAGCATTGATTGGTGATGAGATGGCAGATTTTTATTTTAGCTGTTGATAAAGAGAGCTTCATCCTTGAGTTAGATGCTTTTTATGAGATTCAGGCATTTTTCAACTGAGACAATGGTGTCAAGAGACTTTACATCTTGAATGGTGGTCATGTTCATTTTTCTGCCTAAGTTCTTTATGAGATGGACTGATGAGCACAAAAGAGACATTTTACAAAACAATATATTAAATGTGCTGGTTGCTCACCATAATGAGACTGACCACAATTTTGACAAAAATGCTACTCTGATCAAAAGAGAAAATAATTCACTATGATGTAAATGTCTAGAGAGTGCCTTGATCACAAGGTCATCTATACTAAATTTGCAGCTTGCCTCTTACAACAATTCACTATTCATAGCAGATCTTCTATTATCACAGTGTGGGATATCTACTAACAAAAGTAATGAAAAGAAAAAGACTCTAAATGAGTTTGGCGAGATATAAAAAAAAAATCTAAAATCCCCAACACCCCTTGTTCGTGCGCATGTGAAGTTGCACCAACATAACAAATTTAGTCCAATGTAGTTCTGAAGAATGAAACACATCACAAGTAAACTTTTCGACTTTGGCATATGTATGAAACAGTAGAAAAATATAAGTTATAAAGCCTAGGTTTTAATACTTAATTTCTTGAAAACTACTTTCAGCATTCCACTCAATTTGTTCAATATATCAGATGTCTCTGAAATCTGAATACTAATTCTGGCATATTTTCTAATTCACTCACCACTTCAATTTCAGATCCTTAAGATATGATTTCTATCATCAAGAATTTGTATGCCAAGCTTTACTTATGTTATAGGATCCTTTCTGTTGAATTAGTGACATTAAAAGAGATCTTTAGCTTCCAACTACATGTAACTACCTGTATACAGCAAAATTTTATTACTTATATCTTATACAAATTATTAAAAAAAAAAAAAATAAATAAAAAAATAAAAACTTTATTTTTGTTCATACATTTGTACTTTTAAAATCTCATTTTATTTTGGATTTTTTGTTTTAAATATCAATTCACTAATATAAAAAAAAAAAACAAAAGACAATGAAATAATCAAAATAATGCAATATGTTATTCATAATAAATTTTTTTAAAAAAGTGAAAAAAAATAAGGCAAATACTCACATTTGCGTGTCCTTCCCGAAGTAGCTTGTGCAGTACATGCAGAAATTTCCAGCATACAATAGCGTTTCCTTGAAGAGGGAGTTTAGATGTGGTTGCCCAGAAAACACCAGCACCATTTTCATGGAATGTGCCTAAAATGGCACCTGATAAAGGGTTAAGAAAACTAGCAATACATATTGAACAAATGCTAAAAGTATTTGCAAAAAACCTTTTTAGCTTGAGTATAAATTAATTTTTTTTTCTTTTGCTTAAGTAACAAATGACTTACCAGAAAGTAAGGTAATCCACTAAGATGCAAGGTGGGGTTAATGTGAGTGAAATAAACAGAGGACTATAAAAGAAGACAGAAGATTATAATTGACATTGCATTTGAATTTGTGAAAATCATAGTTAACAGAAAAAGAGTGAGAAGTGCAAGAAATTTTTAGCATAGAACTTATGCTTACAACTAGTAATTCCAACAGTCAAATTAATTAACTTAGCTGTCAATTTAGTACTGTGCTTAAATTTGTGAAGTACCAATGAGGAAAGATCTTCAGAACAATTACCATAGAAGAGGCAAAGACAAGCTACGTTACAGTGGTGGGAAAGTAACTGATGTTGAGATGCCAGGTCAGGACCCATAATGTTGCAAATTCTTTGGATTTTGTCAAGAATCTTTAGATACATAGGAGAAGCACCAAACCAAATATGGCAGCAATATTCAATGCACATTTGAATGTGCAAGACAGATTCTGACAAGAAGAATTGCACAACATAGTGAACCAGCTTTTCTAGCAGCAGACTTAGCTGTTGATTCAATATAATTAGGTACCTCCAAAGAAAAGCAATACAAGTTTAAAGTTTTAAAAATGAAAAATCTTTCTTGAAGTTTTTATTTTCATTTTAATAGCAAGTTAATATTATAGATTAAATTTAATGTTTCCAAAAAGCAAAATACTTTGCTGTGTTTCAAAATGTATTTAAATTGATTGGAATGAATTAAAAAAAAAAAAAATTAAAAAATGCTAAAAATGGCTTTACAAATCTCTCAGCATAACATAATTCTCCTTATTAAAAAATATCAAAAAATAAAAATATATATAAAATTTATCAAAAATAAAATATACTTTTCTGAAACCTTATTTGGGGTAGATTAGTTCATTTAAAGTTTAATTAATCTGGTTAGAAACAAATATTACTTATTTTCAGTTTAAAATATTAAAGGAAAGCATTTTTAACACGGAAGTAGGTGTTTTTTTTTTTTAGAATTGTTGACAATCATCGACAGATTTATGTTAGGAATTTTTTTCTATAGGAAGGCAAATCTGTAAAAATTAGTTGACTATAATGTGAGTGCCTTTTTTTTTTTTTATATATAATTTTTTAACTATCCACTAATCTTAAAAATTTAGAAAAAAGAAATTTAATGTTTTATTGAATTTTAGGTATTTTGGCTTTAAATTTACTATAGTTACCATTTTCTGATAATGTTGTGTATGGATGTACATATTTACCAAAGTCAGCATGTTTATATACACACAAAAAAAAATTCAATTTTTAAAAAAATACTGTGGGGTTGCTAAATTGTAGTAAGCTTTTCCATTTATGATTAGTAAATATGTTTTTTACTTAATAACAATAACACCTAACCAGTAAAAATTAATACAGAATTTTTTTTAAATGCTGTATTAATTTAAAATATTATTAATTTAAAACTTTATAAATTATTCTAAGTAAAATAAAAAAAAAGAAAACAGTTCTTATAAAAACTTGTTAATCAATGAAAAAAATATTTTTCTTAAGACAATAGTATCCATAATATATCATTCCTAAAAACAAAAGTTTTTCTAATTAAATAATATCTTAGTTTTATTGCATTTTTTATTTTACAATTCAGACTATTTTTTTCTGTAATTGTCAGTTCTGTTTTACAAAAAAAAAAAAAAGTGGGTTATTTAAATTCTTCAAGGATGTGTACTTATAACTAATATTAAGCCCTACAAAAATTATTATCTCAAAATTCCCTAAAATTAAATAAGTGGGGAGTAACAAACATAAAATATTTTTACCAAGATTTTCTAAAAAAGAAAGGTTTCTAAAATAATGTCATTCATTTGTGAATAGGTCCTGAAACTTTTTAATCTTTGCAAGAATTTCAAAATCAATTCATTTTTCACCACAAAGACTAAAATGTCCTATAGTAACTAATTTATGGTCACCCACTGATGCAGGAAAAAACATAAAAAAACTTTGAAAATTAAATCCGTTGGTTGCACTGACCTCAGTGCGAGCACAGATTCCTCTCTATAGTGCAATGAGAGAGCATGGCCTCGGGCAGCTGTTCACCAGTGCTGGCAGCTCTCAGTATAATTTTCCTCAGTTGTGACTGTTCTTTGATGGAGTCACCCCAGAGTACATTCTGCCCAAGGACAGACACAACTGAGAGTTGATAAATTATGTGTTACAAACCACACCAAAGAGTGATTTACACTGTATTTATTTGACCCCTCCACTGAGTCAGGATGTGACACAAGGTCGGTTTCTAACGTGAGGATTGAGTGTCTTCAATCAGGCTGCTGCTCTTAGCTTGTCCAAGCTGGTCAGAGCTAGTCTAAGCTGATGATTGCTGTGATACTACTAGTACAGGGACAGATCCCTGTGACCAGTAAGTATCAGAATGGGTATAACATTCGAGAGAGTGATTTACACATTAGATATTTACTTTGTCTCCCCACTAAGATGAGTTGTGACATAAGGTCTTTTTTAAAGGTGGGGGACCCAAGCACGTATACCTGGGCAAGGAACAAAAATTGCCCACAGCCTCCGCAACTGTAAGTTGCACTGGCCTCGGTGCAAGCACTGATCCCTCTGGTGCAATGAGAGAGTACAGCTTCAGGCAGCTGTTCCCCAGGGCTGGGCACCTCACAGTATAATTTTTCTCAGTTGCAACTTTGTCCTTTGATATAATATCTGTATTATGTATTATCTACTTCTAGGCAATATCTCTTCAGGTTTAACTAATTTGCATATTGATTTTTAAAAAGTTTATTTCATTAATTAACTGTCTTTCATTATTCTTTTATTCAAGGATTTTTTTTTTTTTTCATATCAAAAATAGTTCTGTTTTATATAGTGCAGAAAAGTATTTGAAATTTGCATTTTACTTGGCCTTCAACAAGTTGGTATCTGTTTGCAAAACTTTCCTTAACTTTCAAGCCAATTTATGAATGAAAAGTTCATTTAAAATTTTTGTTTCAAAGATATCAAGTAGTGAATATATCTTACTTTGCAAAGTAAGTATATCTTGAAAATTTTGTCAATATTGTTTGGTTAATTTTATTGGCAAAACATTGACTTGCATAATAAAATCTGGCAATAAGTTGAATATTGATTCAAACACATGCAAAGCTATTAATGACACCTACCATTTATTAAATACCATATAAACATGCATAAAATGGAATCTAAGCTATATCAATGATATTCAATATTTTTAAATATATAATGTTAATTTTAAACACTTAGCAAAATTAAATAGAGAAAAGCAGTCACATCTTATGTGAGGCAATGAATTTTTAATAAAATTAAAACATTCACGAGGCTTTTGATGCTAGCTTTCATCCATGAAGAAACATTTCAATGGGAAGCCTAACTAATGTAAATGTTAAATAAAGTGTTGTTATGCTTCAAGTGTAAGCAAAAAATATCTTCACCAGAAAATTCATATGTGAAGGAAAAAGAAAAACCAAAATTATATACAAGTAAATTTTATTTTCAAAATCTTTGTCCAAGTAGCAAGAAGAAAGACTGGAAAAAATATTAAAAAAATTATTGGAGATATTTGTGAAAAGTTATTGTGCAAAAATTGTTTGCCTATGAAAAAATAAAAGATAAAAAATTATTTGCATTAGAAATTTAATTAAAAAATAAACCGATTTTTAAACGACCAAGTATCAAAAAGTTGTAATTGGTGTTACTTATTTAATGAAGAAATGAAATTCTTTGTAAAATATTTAGCTGACCTCATCCAGCTTTTTATTACTTAATGTTATTGTTATAATTTTTAACAATTGCACATTTTATCAATAGTATTTCATAAGTAAAGGAGATATGTAGTTGTATAATCCAAGAAATAACTTTATTGTATGGAATTCTGAATTTCAGAATCCTCATTCATTTGCTGACTATTATTAAATACTTATATCATAATAACAGAAGTTATACATTATCTAAAGCTTATAAACTACTATCATCTACAGCTTTACTAAAAAGGATAAAAGAAAAATATCAAATTGTGGCAAGTTCATTTAAAACTCAGTATTATAAGAAATGACTAAATATCAATTGCAAGCAGACAGAATACATGGTTGTTAGCAAAAGGAAGAGTACAACATGCAAATTACAAATTGGAGATACAAAATCAAACAAGTCACAGCTGTTTGAGGTTTCCTATAGCCCCACTGAACTTGAAGTCAATTCAGGTTAGATATGGTAAAAATTTTCTATCCCAAGCAAAAATCATCACAAAAATGGCAAAAATCATTTTGACACAGCTTATTTTCTCTGAAAAAAATGGATTTTCAAATTTTTATAGGGGTAAAATATTGAAAATTGACTTTTTATCAAAGAAACTTTTGATCTGAACCCCATGAAACTAAGTATTTTCTGAAAGCAAAGGATATATTCTTTCATTTAAAAGTAAAATTGGCTGGTGTAAATGACTTGAATTTTTATTTCATGGGGTAAAATGTGAAAAAATAGTGAAAATTTTGCATTTTTTTCTAGTTCTAAACAAAAACTTTCCCCATTAATGGAAAATTAACCATTTTTTTTGGAAAATCAGAAAGCCTAAATCATAATCAAACTATTTCAAACATAAAATTGAGAGTTTTGAAGGAAAAGTCCATTGGTAATTTTCAATTATATGACTGCCAGGGGTTAAGACATGGCCATGGAAATCTTTAGTAAAAGGCGAAAGATTTATCTGCAATTCCTGACCACCAGAAACATAAAATTAAGCCAAATTGACTTCGACATGTCTGGGTCAAAGGTCAGCCAGCAATAAACATTTAGAACAAGTTGTCATCAGCTTGTAATAAAACCTACGGCTCCCAGATAAGAGCAAAGAATGAAAAAAAAAAAAAAAAAAAAAAAAAAAAAAAAAAAAAAGAGTCAACATTGGTAGGACTTGATATAAGGGTTTTTTTGGGGTTTTTTTTCAAACCTATGTTTGAACAATGGCTTGATGTTTGTTTTGTTTTTAACACCCTGTGATCCGATGATGACAACAACACTTAGCAGACGACATTGTTTTTTTTTGTCGCATGTCTTTCCCATCGCCAGGCCATTTAGCTGTTCCTTTTCTTCAATGATGTTCATGTCAAATTAAGGAGAAAGGGATGAAGTTTGAATGATATTACTTTAAAGTGAAAATAAATATTTTTTCATAAAAAAAAAAAAAAGGGGGATTTTTCTCAGAAAATTGGGCATAATTTCTTAATGCTAACTGCCAAGTGACATTTTCCACAGCCAAATCGAAGATTAATTACCAGTGAATAATTCCATGTGCAAACAATAGCTGTCTGGATTCTATAACATCACCCGAAAAGGTTCAGAAGTTTACTGATTGATTGAAAACTTGTTGCACATAATTGTGTTTTCTGCAGTCAGTTTCCATTATTTCATCTTGATGTTGTCATTTTTGGACAGCCAAGTCATCAAGGATTCAGGAAAACAGTTTGGCACAGGTTTGCTTTAAGAACTTTACATTCTGTGAGGTGTTTAAAATGTTACTGACGAATGCGATTTTTCGCCGAATATTTTGTTTACGTGCCATGTTGGATTTTCCTATATAACAAAAATAAGTATTTTAAACAGCCATGACAACAATTGTAATAACCAGGAAGCATTTTAACAGAGAACAGAAAGTGTGACATTTTCTTGATCTCTTCAAAAGCACTTTGACATTTATCTGACAAAATCCATTTCACATATTTCTTTAGCAAGTTATTCACAGGTGCTCTTAATTCATGCATGTTTGGTATCTATATATGATAGTAATTAGCAAACCCTAATATTGTGCTCACTCTTGAAGGATTCAATCGTCTACCATTTTCAGCGATAATTTGTCCTAGATATTTAAGTCTGAACATAAACAATTCGCATTTTCCTTCACTGATCTTAAAACCATATTCTTTAATTCTCTCATATACTTTTTTACATCTTCCGTATGTTGCTTTCAGGTCTTACTTCTAATAAGTACATCATCTAAGTATGCTTGTGCACAATTCAAACCAGCAAGCATGGTATCCTTAACCTGTTGGAATATGCTTGATACTACCTTTATACTGAAAGGAAGTTGATTCAATTTGTATAATCCTCTATGAGTGTTAACTGTTAATAGTTTTGAGCACTCTTCGTCTACTAGTATTTGTAAGTAAGTGTCTGACAAGTCCGATTCAGAAAAAATTTACCACCATTTAATTTGGCAAAAATTTCCTCTGGACTTAGTAACGGGAAGTTATGTTGTTTTAAATTTTCATGTAACCCCATTGAAAAATCAGCACATATACAGATTTTATTATTTCTTTTATAACAAACTGTTGGTATTGCTTGTTTGTGAGATCACACCTAATTTTTCTAGTCTGTCTAATTCTTTATTAATTCATTCTAAAGCTGCAAAAGGTACACTCCTTTTTGGTTTAAATTTAACTGTTACATTCTCTTTTAATTCAAATTTAGCTTTAGTTTTTGTGCATGTCCCTAGACCTTCTGGAAAACTCTTTTTCAATTCATTCTTTAATTTTTCAATTGCCGTATTAGCACTGGACGTAACAATATTTATTTTGTTGCAAAAAGAGTTAATTGGAAGGTCCCAAAGATCAAATAATGCAATCCAGTCTGTTCCAAATAAATTAGCAGTATTCTTTAATACAAACACCACCACTTTGTTTTTTTCCAACAAAAGAAATGTTACAGGCGAATTCACATAAAAAGTTCAATCTCTCTCCTGAAACTCCATGCACAATTTATTAGAAGTCAATAAACTGGGTTTACCCATTTTTCTCAATGTTTCTAAGTTAGTTAAAGACATGTTCAAAGTTTTGTTAATTTTCCTTTTATGCTTCTTATCTTTACTCCATGTATTTATCATGTTCACACGTTTTATTTTTCCTCCATTTTTGTGTGTCCGCAACAAGCACTTTTGTGTTCTACCCTTCCACATTCGTAGCATTTTGGTTCTTGAAAAAACACTTAATTTGAAAATTTTACCTGCATAAGTGACAAAATCATCATTGCACTTTACTAAGACATTGTCAACGTGTATTAAATAATAAGCTATCACCAAAATTTTTTAATAGTATTACAACAGTTTCATCAAAATTTATCTCACCTAATTTTTTTGGCAAAATATATACTTCACATATTTTTCATGCTCAGCAGGGGACAATTTTCTTAATAAACAAACTTTCTTTTCATTATTCCAATGTGAACAATCCCTTCTGAAGATTCCTTCATATCTTCTATAAGCTGAAAAAGTTATCCCTCTGTCTGGATTGTATACAAATTCACTGATTGAATTAGCAACAACATCTAGAGTGAATGAATCTGAAGTCTTTTCTTCCGTAATTTTAGTAAAAAAAATTGAAAAAAAAAAAAAACTTCTGATGTTGTTTTAATTGTAATTGTTGTTCATGTTATTGTTGCTTTTGTAGTGCCAACATTTGAATCATGATAGCTTTTAATTCTTCCATTTTGTTGTACTCTGCTGAATATTTTGTAGATTAATTTTTGAATAACTTTGCCTTGTTATTTCTCTGTACTTCTGCAAATATGACCTCTCTTTGGTGAAGTGGTAAATATTACTGAATATCCTATTATGTATATTTTATTTTTTCCTCATGTAAGCTCAACAAATACTCGTTGATACTTTTGTAATGCTCATTCGTAGGAGAGACTTTATAAATCACTGATACAATAATAGTAACGCTTTTAAATAATATTGTCAGATACTTAATTCCTATGTATATATCTTTCCTTTACTTGTCACATGATCTAATTATTTCGAGACGAGGTCGACTGTGCTTGATCTCTGGTGATCCATGTTCAAATGCAAGTGTTGGCAGTAACACTATTCCTATATGACAAAAGGACAGGAAATTGTGAAGAGCCAAGAATGCCAACATTCTGAAGGGATATGAGACATAGATTACCAAAAAAGTTAAATTCAAATTATCTTTCCTAAATGGAACCTTTACAATTAAGCAAGTTTGCTGCTCAAGAAGACACTATGCCCAAATTCTCTAAATTCATCAATTCAAATTACTTCTTGTTAAACAAAGACATCTGAAAAGAATATAGCCAAAATTAATACAATGATCCATGATTAAAACAAAATTTCTATTTGGTTTAATATACATAACTGAAAATAAATCATCCTTTTCTGGAGCACAAAGTCAATTATATTAAAAAATAATCTTACTACAAATCTGCCTCTAAGAAGAAAAGACAGCTTTCAAATCAGAGCACATGTAATAAATTAATCTTGCATCTTCATAATGGTTTACAACATACACAAAGTATTATTATTTTACCACTGCATACCTATTTTTCTATTATAATTTTATCATTAACTATTTTTAAGCAAAAAAGAGTTACCCCCTTGACTTTTAATGTATGTTTACCAACAGCATTTGTAGACATCATTTTTAAACTGAAATTAGATTTTCTAATTTTTAATTTTCAATCCTAAGTGTAAGTTTGAACCTAAATTTAAATTCAGATTATAGTACTATTAAATATTTAACATCATTAACAATTTATCCAAATAACACCCTGAAACTCTGAGATCCAGAAATATTGACCAGACTGTAATCAGCTCCCAGTACCTGACGATTGCGTCATGCATAAACTCAGAATTGTACTGTCAGCATAGGGTATTATATATTATTGTAACCACATTAGACATACCAATTCGTTCACTAGCTCAGTCACTAAATCTACTTTCGAAATCTACCACAACTCTAACTGTCTAAGTCATAACATAATTTACCTATTAGAATGCACATTATGTCAGAAACAATATGTGGGTAAATCTGAATGGCCCTTTCACTACAGAATTAATAATTATTGGAATCAGATCAAGTTGGCTCCCCACAAAAGATTACCTGCAGAACAACATTTCTGCCTAAAAACATGATTTTAAAAGCCATGCAAAATTCAATATAATTGAAAAAATAGAAACAGACGGAAAAGATAACCTTAGAAAAATACTAAAGGAACATAACGACAAATGAATTTTGCACCTCACAACACTTCGTCCAGACAGGCTTAATCACAAATTTAACAACATAGATAAAATTGATATATAAGCCCTTCAATCAAACCCTGCCCACATTTCTCATCCACACAATACATGCTTGGAGAATTGTTGAGGTCTCACACTTATACACACATCACACACACACACTCCCAAAGAACTAAAAGATAACATACACTTAACACACACATCCCATTCCTAGCAACTAATAAAACTGTCAAAATGGCCAAGGACAGAATTCTTAAAGTCAAGAATCTCCCATCCTTTATCTTAAAAACAACTTGAAAGAGGCCATTTGACCCACACAAGGAATGACCAAAATTAACGATAAAAAAAACAAATGAAAACTAAATTTCACTTCCTTCAGAACTGCTAGGAACAAGCAGGGATTTTTTTTTCTCCTGATGATGGCCATGCTGGCCAAATCTAGTTGAGGAACCTAATTGTAATAATAAAACAAGAAAATTTCACTTTTTTAATATCTTTTATTATTCAAAACATTATATATATATATATATAATATGTGTCCTCCAACAAGAACGTATGAACATAAAAAATGTCTTTATATACATATATATATATATATATATATATATATATATAGTAAAGGTAATAATATATATATATAGTAAAGGTAATAAATCTGTTGGTACATAATCCAAGCAGATCCTAGTAATATAAAATATTAAAACTGATCCACAAAAGAGCTTAAAATATTTATCATACAGACCAAATAAATAGTAGTAAACCAAAAATGAGGTATAGACCTATTTCATCCAATGAAAACTTTGTCAGTCTTATTCAACCCTGGTATACAGACTCAGTTTGTGTTGGAATTAGAAATTTAACCGTGAGAGCTGTCAAAAAATTAATACAGAAATTATCCATTTCAACATTTTAGTTAGATGAAAGGCACAAGACAGTGGTCAAGGGAGGGTGAAAGGTATCAGCCTTAAAGGGAAGAAATTTTATGAAATTAAACCCAGATATTAACCTTATAACATTAAATTGGGTTTATATGAAGAATTAGGTTGGTGCAAAAATAATGTCATTTTCTCACATAGTAACATATGAGAAAACGACATTATTATTTTTGCACCAACCTAATATTAATTTGAAACTATGAGAGGAATGAAAAGGTTTTTTTTAAAAGACAAAATAAATTTTATAAAGTTAAAGTTAAGTTTAAAGACAAGATCCTACTTAAAAATACTCTTCCAAAGATAAATTATACTTAAAAAGTGAAATATATTTAAAAAATTAAAAATAAGTTATATTCAGATAATTTATATTAAAATTAAGTGAGATTATAATTTTAAAAAATTTACAATTATTAAAAAAAATGTTATATTAAATAAAAATTATAAAAAATATTTTAAAAACCTAAAATCACAAAGTTATATTTAAAAAAACACCTTAAAATATATAGATAAAGAAGTGGGAATGATAAAAGGAAAGAGAGTTCATAGAACAGGGGGTAATTATAAGATATAATTAATATGGTGTAAAAATATATATATTAAAATTAGTTATATAATCAACATTTGAATAGTTAGAGAAATAGTAGCTAATAAGGTAAAATCTACATTATAGAAACCTGAATTTATTTTTATGTAGACATTTTAAAACTAATTCATTCCTTTGATTCAATATCTTGCTTTGATTATTGCATTTTATTATTCTAATTTTTTCTTGTAAAAATAGGTTACATCTATCTCTAAGACTATTAGGAGTATGTGCAGAATTTATAATCTTCCAATCTATCTGTAGGTTTAGACCGTTCTCCTTCAATTCCCCAAACTTTTTTGAAAGAGCTGTCTGGTATTTTGATTTAGGGTTGGTAAAATAGTGCCTATGGGTATAAAATCTGTTTCCATTCCCATGCGGAAATTCCAATGTAAAGATTATAATTTTTAATATTTTCTTTGGGAAAATGGTTGCTTGGTATATCACCCTTGTAGATCTGCATTTGCCCTCAAATGAACAACTTTATTTATATATACAATTCAATGAAGGTTTATACCAGGTTTGTTGTTTATTCCATAGAAATTACTTAAAATATAGTTATTATGAGAGTTGATAATTTTGTACATGTTATTGGTACAGGAGCAGCTAATTTTAATTGTTTTCCTATTGAAGAACTTACAAAGATTGTTGTTTTCATGAAAATGTTTATTTATTAACTAAAATTACTATTCGATATTAATATTTGATAGTTTGCAGAAGGGAAGGGATTGAACCACATAATTTTTCTTTTTCTGTGTCTACATTTCAATGTTACTTACGGGGGTTAGAAAATTCATTTTCAAAACCATACACACATTATATATATGAAACATTTACCAACCTAACATGTTTTAATTTTATTGAAGCTTGTCTGATGAAGCTTTAATAAAAATGAAACATGTTAGACTGATAAACATTTCCTATTTGTTCTAGATATATATATATATATATATATATATATATATATATTTATTTTTAATGAATTTTTTTATCCAATATTATTTCTTATTACTATAAAAGTTATTTTTCTTGGCTATACATATTTGAATTTCTATCTCTTTTTTTTTTTTTTTTCCAAAATCTTGGCTGGTTGTTTTTAATTTCACTGTTTGACAAGAAAATAAAGAAAAATAAAAACAATGGTAGCAAGTCAAACATGTCTACCCACTAAAAATAATGTTTCTTGTAATAAAAAATAATGTCGGATAAAAACATATTACTATTGTTTATGTATGAAACTAAAGCTGGCAGATAAAGATTCATAGAAGTTCTAACAAGAAATGTATATTCCTTAAATAATTCAAAGCTTGCTCTATCAATACAGTCTTTGTGACTAAATTGGTAAAGGCACGATTAGGCTATACAAGCAGTTTCCCTGATGGAAAAGGAATACAGGTTAGATTCCAGTCAGATGTACAATCTTTCTTAAGTAGGACTTCCCAATCTAATCTAGTTGTTATTAATTTCAGTTTAAGAAAAAAAAAAAAAAGAAGAAAAACAAAACAAAAACACAGGGATAACAACTCAAACATGTGTACCTATTAAAAATAATATTTATAAAAATAAGAAATATTAGTGATGGGACGATCGATCGTAATCAAAAATCAGAAATATTGGACCTTTTTGGGGCATTGGAATCCAAGAATTTTTAACCTGATTTCTGATTCAAAAAACAATTCTTTGGAATCAAAGAAAAAATTAATTTTTCATTCCTGGTACTAATGATAAAAAGATGTAAATATTTACTAATTTTAAACAATTAGTAAAATTAAACTCTATAAAGCATAATAACACTGAAGTATAATGTAAATTTATTTTACTTGTGTGTTAAAAGAAAAAAAAAAATTGAAAGTTTTTACTCAGTCCTCAAAATTTCCATAAAGTTCACTTGTTTAAAGTTTGTTTCAGTTCAAAATAAAATTTTGAATTTCTTTTTAAACATTGTTATTTCACCTATTTAATATTATAAGTTATTAATTTAATAAATGAATTCATGTTGTTCTACCAGGCTCCCTTTTAAGACAATTTTTATAATTTTTTTAAATTTATAAAAAAAGTGTTTACATTTAAAAATTCCATATAAGGAGTTTCAATCAACACTTAATCCAAAGGATCATGTAAAGGTGGTGGTAGGCATTTATGTTTACTTTGATGGCAATTACATAAAATACGGAGTTAGTTTTTAGTCACCTAGTATCATTAAAAATATAAAAAGTGATGTTTTTCAGTGGTGGAATTCAAATAAAAATGAATTTTCCATCATGGTGCTTTTAGCACTTCCCTCTTCTATTGAAAGTAAACATTTATTTAGCATTGGAGGTAATATCTACTTACTAAAAAAAAATGTACAACAGGTGAAACAGGAGAGATGATAATGTTCTTGCATTATAATTTAAGAATTTTAGGACTTTGAATATGAGTACCTAGGTACTTAAGTGATTTACTTAAAGAAATTGTTATCTTTATTGTTCAAACTCTTACGCAATTTTTTTTAAATAAAAAGTGTATCTAACTTTATTTTATAAGCTTTTGTATTCATTTTTCTACTAAATGTTCTTTATTCATTAAGTTTCCCAAAATAACTGTAGGTCCTGAAAATGATGAATTTTAAACATTGTGGGTATTGGAATCAAAAATAACGAAAATTATTATGCACAAGTTTTAAGGTGATATGCATATATTAGAAATCTAATGCAATAATCATGAGTTTTATTTTACACTAACATCAAAATATATTTCAATGAAAAATTGTTTCTAAGTACATAGACATAAGACAAATTATAAAAACAAAAAACAAAACAAAATTAATTATATACACACACACACACACACTACTGTTTGTGATATAATTGTGATTACACAATGTCTTGTATTGCATTTGTCTCGAAGAGTACAAATGTTAGAAAAGCCTTCAGTGCAAGATAGTTGAGCTTTCATCAGAAAACAACCACGTTATATTCAGATCAAAAAATTATTTTAATTCTGATATTGGAAAGAAAAATAATGAAATATAGGAGAGAGAAAATAAGAACTTAAACTTAGATCAAAAACGGATAAACATAGAAAAAAAAAATTTATGAAAACATGCAGTGTAGATAAAATGAGATTCCAAGTGACAAGGAACCAATACTTGTACTGGGTGATTAATCATTTGGTAAGAAATAGCATTTGATTGTAAGTAATGAGGTTTCTGGTTCAAACCCCAGTGATGGATAAATTAAGGTTGTTAACCACTACTGATTAGGGATACAGGGATTTTATTTTTCCTTTCAGTTAAGACAAACCTGGTAGGAAATACTAACCAAAAGTTGAAGATTTGAGATTCATTCTTGTAAGAGCATTTGTAAAAAATAATAATAATAAAAAAAAGAACAAAAAAAGGCAAATCACAGAGTTTAAATCTGATATGTTCAAATGAAGGTACATTTTATTTATTAACACACACATTATATATATCATCAAAGGCACAAAACCCAAAGAGGGAAATCAATGACAGAACATGCTGTTGAACCCTTATACATTGAAAACGACAGGTGAATCCATCATAATTTACATACTAGTTTAGATTAAAGAAAAGATTAACTTTTGGTAAAATTAAGATGAGATAACCTAAGTATATAATATATATATATATATATATATATATATATATATATATATATATATATATATATTATTACGAACTTGTAGCATATAGATGTACCACGGGTTAAAAAAAAAAAGGAAAACGTGGGAACTTTTCTCAGTCTTTATTCAGAAATGGAAGCGACACATGGGAATCAACGAAGAACAGATACAAGACGATGGATTTCAAAATATAACATTTATTTATAAATATATATATAAAGGGATAAAGAAAAAAAAGAACATTCATTTAACAGAGGGGAAGGGTTCATTTAAGAACATAAGGCGCGAGCGAATACATATATATATATATATATATATATATAAAAACAGATCAAACCAAGAAAATCAACTTATCTTTCAGTCGAGTTGATATCTTCACACAAAGTTCTTATTCGCCGAAGCGAGAGTTCTGATGCTAAAACAACATTTTGGCCGTCCGGCAATTTTCCTGAATTCTTTTTCTTTCACAAGTGTTCAGGGTTCCACAGCATTTCGTATAGGCGGTTCGATGAGTTGATTCCGTTTCATAGCAGTCCTTTCAACCCTAGTCGACAGACTTTGCTGTCTTCTTCATCTCGGTGGGCAGTCTGCTGATTTTACCCAGCGACGTTCAACTGCCTCTGGTCAGAGGGAAACTGAAAATCTTTTCTTAGATTCTGCTGTCCCCAAAGACAGTCATGTGGGTTCCCCTTCGTCCTTGACCGGGTACGCAGGAGGATGGGGCGCAAATCACGCAGTGTTTGTGTGATGGCCAAAAGTTCAATCCACGTTTAGTGTGTTCTGATCATGTGAATCGCAACAGGAGACCCTGATGGTGCCTGGAATTCGCTCATAGTCAAACGCCTGATGGCTGCGAAATTTTGAAACCAGGTCATTCTTGCGTCGGGTCACTTCAAAGTTCACGGGCCGTTGGCTTGTGGGTGGAAGAGTAGATAAAGAGGGAAAAGAATTTATGAGGAGAAGAGGAGAACATGGCTGATCATGGAACATATTCGCTTGCAAGTCGATAGCGTTGGATTAAATTTCTATATTTATTTATTTATTTATTTTTCCTTTATATCTAACTAATTTTTGACGAGAATTTAAGATTTTACTTTGGGGCGCTTCTTAGCCTAACGTCTATGTAGTTAATGAAATCGGGGCTACGTGACACCTCCCTGCCAAAAAAAAAAAAAAAAAAGAAAAATGCCATTTATGGCAGTTTTCTAAAAAAGGAAAGAGATTGTTTTCGCTTCCTTCAATTACTCATTCTTGGACTTCCGTGGACTCAGGTGCATGACTACGTCCACTGATCATCACTACAGGGTTGGTCTTTCCCCGTTCGTAATAAGGCTTGATTCTATCACCATGGCATATTCGTCTCTGTTTACTATGGTCAGGAGTTTTCATGACGAATTTCAGATTTCTGGTCCTTTCAAATGGATCATGAAACCAAGCCATGTTAGATGGACACATTAATTGTGTTCCGAAACGGGAAACATAACCTAAGAGACTCCCCGAAGCTAGATCTTCCTGTAACCAGTCCTTTTTCAATACATTTAATGGACTGCGGACTGAATGTCCAAATATTAGTACAAAAGGGCTAAAGTCCAGAGTCACTTGGGTAAACTCTAGGGCAGCGAACATTAAGAATGCGATACCTACGTCCCAATCGTGTTGCTGGTTCAGGCAATATGTTCGCATCATATTCTGAAAGGTGGAATGAAAACCTTCCAATGCTTCTTGGAATTGGGGATAATAGGCATTGAACTGAAGGTACTGTATACTTAGAATTTTCATGAATAATTCTGACATGAAATTAGACCCTTGGTCTGGCCATACTACCTTGTGTAAGCCAATCATGGCAAAAAAACTGACAAGAGTTTTCGCTGGCTTTACTACTGCCTGACAAGCGTGGCGAGTCCGACAGGATTCAGACATATCTGTCCAGATCCCCGGCCAATAAAAATGTTTGATAATCTTATTGTGCGTCTTGTTAACGCTAAGGTGACCTCTCAGAGATATCTCATGAGCCGTTCTCATTACCTCCGGTCTGTACTGTTTAGGGAGTACTACTTGGTGGACTGTCGACCAGTCCTCTGAGGCGGAGATGTGTTGGGGTCTCCATTTCCTCATTAGTACTTCATTCTTAATAACATATCCAGTTGGAACTTTCTCCAACTCATCCTCGGGCAATACGTGACGAAAGAGTGGGGTGAGCTCAGAATCACTCCCCTGCTCTGTTACAAGTGTTCTCCTTGATAATGAAATATCCATAGCGGGCTCCACAACACCATCGCTATTTTCATTTGGGGGACTATTGGGAGGATAATTTAATCCCATATCAGGATTTATAAATGTCTGCGATAGGTCTATCACTTCGTTCTCTGTCCTATCGATTCTCTCGTTCATCTTTTCATCGGCCTTCTTTCTAGCCTGTTCTCTGGTCACTGCACACGAGGGAAATATATCGTGATTCTCTTCCTCGATATTTTCGGTGTCTACCGAGGCAACTGGTTCTGAAACTACTTTAGGGTGGGGTATCACCCTTCCACCCGCCAGTTCATTTCCTAACAGCATGGATATGCCTTTCATAGGCAAACTAGGAACTACTCCGACCTCGACAGGGCCAGACATAAACCCAGACGTAAGGTGGATTCGATGAAGGAGGACGCTAACAAAGCTGCTGCTAACACCCTGTATAACAAATTCGCCAGTGGCCGAATTAGATCGACATGGCACGAAGCTCTCCACAATCAGGGACTGAGTCGCCCCAGTGTCCCGTAAGATTTTCACGGATTTCTTCTCCGTGGGGTTATCCACGGGGGATACAGCACCATTTGAAACAAATGGCCTATACTCCTCCCTCACATCTTCGTCATTGGGTTTCCTATTTATGGTAACGCTGTCGGAAGAAATTAGCCCTTGTGGTCTGTCTTGACTTAGGGCTCTGGACTCGGCATTCTGCTTCGTCCAACAATTCGACACGAGGTGTCCTACTTTATTGCAGTAGTGGCACATCGGGAGTTTCCTCTCTCTCCTATTCATCTGCCGATAAACCGGTGAATGAGAACTAGAATTTCGAGACTTGGTATCTCTCAGACTGGGTGGTTGGCCTGAACTAACCGATTGACCAAACTTCGAATTCGGACCAGAACCAAACCCACGTCTTGGGTGTGGACCACTTCCAAATTCGGATGGGTTGCTATGATTGATTGTACCCCGCTTATGTGTTAACGCGTATTCGTCAGCGAGGGTGGCCATCTCATATAAAGTATCCACCCCTTTTTCATCGAGGTAGGTTTTTAAATTATCAAGAACACATTCTTTGAACTTCTCTATCAGGATCATTTGCCTTAGCCTGTCGTGATCTGCCTCAATTTTCTTTGATAAACTCCATCTATCGAAATAAGTTTCTTTTTGTCTCGAAAATTCAACATACGTTTGTCTCCCTTTCAGCAGGCTCTAAATTTTTGCCGGTATGCCTCCGGCACTAGCTCATATGTCTTTAAAATGGCCGATTTCACAATGCTATATTCAGCGCAATCTGCTACTGAGAGCACGGCATACGCTTCTTGGGCTTTGCCTTTTAATGTGGTCTGCAGTAAAATTGGCCACGTTTCTATGGGCCATGCTAGGTTTGAGGCGACCTTCTCGAAATGTTGGAAATACTTGTCGACGTCAGCCTCGTTAAACTGCGGTACGAGTCGGACCTGCTTCGCTAAGTCGAACTCACTACTTCTAGCTTCGTGAAGTTCCCGCTTTTCGTCTAACTCTCGAAATCGAGTTTCTTGCTCTATTCTAGCCTTTGTGATTTCAGCTTTTGCTCTTTCCGCTTCGGCTCTGACCTTAGCCTCGGCCTCAATTTTCACTTTCTCGAGCTCGAGTTGTGCCTGCGAAAGTTCCGACGTGTCTAGTGATAATTGACGTAATTCTTCTATTTCAAAGACATTGTTATCTACCATGTGTTCTGCGACTATCCTAACTAGCTGAGTTTTTCTCATAGCCTTCCCTACCTCTAGTTCTAATTCCTTCCCTATTTCAACTATATCATCCTTTTTAAGCTTACATAATTTCTCCATAGACGGTGATGCTAGAAAGCTATCTATAACCGACATCTTGGCCTGTAGTTCGCCGACTCCCTGAAGCTGTGCGATTCTTACTGAGTGAAAAAAAAACAAAACAGGGAGAAAAGATCCCGGACGAGCCCCCAATTTTATATATTACGAACTTGTAGCATATAGATGTACCACGGGTTAAAAAAAAAAAAAAGGAAAACGTGGGATCTTTTCTCGGTCTTCACTCAGAAATGGAAGCGACACATGGGAATCAACGAAGAACAGACACAAGACGATGGATTTCAAAATATAACATTTATTTATAAATATATATAAAGGGATAAAGAAAAAAAAGAACATTCATTTAACAGAGAGGAAGGGTTCATTTAAGAACATAAGGCGCGAGCGAATACATATAAAAACAGATCAAACCAAGAAAATCAACTTATCTTTCAGTCGAGTTGATATCTTCACACAAAGTTCTTATTCGCCGAAGCGAGAGTTCTGATGCTAAAACAACATTTTGGCCGTCCGGTAATTTTCCTGAATTCTTTTTCTTTCACAAGTGTTCAGGGTTCCACAGCATTTCGTATAGGTGGTTCGATGAGTTGATTCCGTTTCATAGCAGTCCTTTCAACCCTAGTCGACAGACTTTGCTGTCTTCTTCATCTCGGTGGGCAGTCTGCCGATTTTACCCAGCGACGTTCAACTGCCTCTGGTCAGAGGGAAACTGAAAATCTTTTCTTAGATTCTGCTGTCCCCAAAGACAGTCATGTGGGTTCCCCTTCGTCCTTGACCGGGTACACAGGAGGATGGGGCGCAAATCACGCAGTGTTTGTGTGATGGCCAAAAGTTCAATCCACGTTTAGTGTGTTCTGATCACGTGAATCGCAGCAGGAGACCCTGATGGTGCCTGGAATTCACTCATGGTCAAACGCCTGATGGCTGTGAAATTTTCAAAGTTCACGGGCCCTTGGCTTGTGGGTGGAAGAGTAGATAAAGAGGGAAAAGAATTTATGAGGAGAAGAGGAGAACATGGCTGATCATGAAACATATTCGCTCTCAAGTTGATAGCGTTGGATTAAATTTCTATATTTATTTATTTATTTATTTTCGCTTTATATCTAACTAATTTTTTATGAGAATTTAAGATTTTACTTTGGGGCACTTCTTAGCCTAACGTCTATGTAGTTAATGAAATCGGGGCTACGTGACATATATATATATATATATATATATATTAGAGATGTGCAGTTTAACTGAAAAACCAACATTTCTCAGTTTTATCCTCACACCATGAAACTGCATAGGATTTGAAGTCACTGGAATTAAAAAGAAAAATTCAATTGGGGTTCCTGGAAATTAACACCTTTCTTCTTTTTTTATAAATATCCCATTTACAATAGTAACTTCAGTGACATGTGGGAGAAGCTGCTAGACAAGTGAATACCATTGTACAATATTGGAAGGTCAAGATTAGCTGAAAAGTAAATTTAATAGAAGTCTGTAAGGAGGAACAGCAGGCAGTTCAAGAAAGTTGGGCAACTAAACTAAATTCTGCACAGAATGCTAAAAGGCAGTTCATATGCCTGAACCTCTTGAGGAATTTGTGGCAATAGCTTTGAGTTTATTTTCTCAGTTCCATCTAATTTTTTTAGACCAAAAATGCTTTGCTCTCAGGGACAGTGATAATTTATATAGTTTTCATTACTTTTGCATTTAAGGCATTTTTCAGAGTTGCAGAAGGTTTTACAATAAAAAATAAAAAATAAATAAAAAATAATAAAGTTTTGAACTCTTTAAGAAATTTAAAAGTATATAAAAAAAAATAAATAAACAAAAAAATTTAATCCCTAATTAATTTTTACTTGTTGCTATAGGTAAATACAATCAGTTTATAATTTAATCATTCTAAAACATCTGCTACTCTGGTTTAACAGCTGGACATTTTGAGATTTCGTTGCCAATATTCACAACTATTCTTCATAAGGAAAATAGGATTTAAAGCTATTTTCTAAGATCATTCCATATGGTTATTTTATTACTTTATTCACTTGTACATTTAAAATACTCTATACTCAAAAGCTTTGAAATTAGTGCAGGAAGTCAGTGAAGGCCCTAGACAAGCTGAACTTTGCCACCCTTACAAGTATAATTTTTTTTAATTTTCACAAGCAGAAAAACTGTAAATGTAGAGCAATGACTTTATTACAGCTTAATATTAGGTTGGTGCAAAAATAATGTCGTTTTCTCACATAGTAACATATGTGAGAAAACGACATTATTTTTGCACCAACCTAATACAAGCTAAAGAAAACATTCATTATCCAACCTAAAACATTTTTTCTACTTTAGATCTGCAAATCTTTTCATTTTCTTTGCACTTTCTATACCTATCTTTTTTACAAGATCATTTTCTATTGACAAAATAGTCAAAGAATTTAATCTGTCTTGAGCCATGGATGAAGTATGTTTTTATAAGTTTTAGTTCCCAAACAAATGACATGGCAGTATGATGGCACCCTTGATGGTACCCCAGGGGACTTCCCAAATTGCCAGTAACTTGAGCTGACCCTGCAGATAGTCAAAATGAGTTGTAGCAGTTAGCACTGAAACAATTATAAAAAGAGACTTAAAAAAGCATTAGAATTGCTGCATTACCAAAACCAGAATATAATTTGAATTGAAAACATTTTAAGTAACCAAAATCTATGAACAGTGGGCCCCACATTTTTCTTTTTTAAATACAAAAAAAAAACCAGATGGTTTTATCTGCTACTTTGCAATTATAGAACCTTCTATTAATTATGTTGAAGTATTTTTAGCGAAATCAGTTCTTAAATTTCAATTACAAGAAAAAAGCTTTTGCTTTGGATAAATTCTACATAAAATCCCTCATTTCAATATTGCAAAGTCAAAAGCAAAAACAGACATGGTTTAAAAATGCTTAATTTTATTAAAAGAGTTTGAATTTCAACCTATTTGGATTTATTTATTAATGAAAAATGACATTAAAAAAAGAAAACTGTTTAAATAAGATTGATATAGACTAAATTAGATTGATATAGATATAGACTAAATTAGCTTGATATAGATATAGACAAAATACTTAAAAAGCTAAATGGTTTACATTAAAAAGAAAAGAAGTCACTGTTTCTTGAGCATTATGGACTTGATAATCAGAGGCATTTTTGCTTGAAATAGTCATAGGGTATGAAGTCATGTGATCAATCTAACAAAATAAGGAACTGAGTCTGAATAGGTGCAAATGTAAATATAGTTCCGTATGTAATACAAGTAAACATATTGTATAATAAATGTTGGTACAAGTAGTGCAATGAACAGAGAAATAGGAGAAACAACTCAAGAGACAAGATACAGAGTTTTGAGCCTAATGGCAACCATTTCCTTGGATGTCATCTTTCTGTCATACTCAACTACTTAAAAAAAAAAAAAAAAGAGAGAGAGGAAAGGGACAAAACAGATTCCTGATAATGATTTTTATGTTCTTTTTATTATAAAATCTCTGCCTCCAAGACAAAAAAACACCAAATAAGCAGATGGGAAAGTAGAAGGGAAGACCAGGGAATATCATGTAAATTGATTGTTGTAAGAAGAACAGGCAAACCCACAAAAATGGCAATAGAAATTTAAGATAATTCTATTTATGATGTGCTAATCTGAGACATTTTTTGGATAAAAAATTCTATGAATTAGGCTTGTATTTCTGCTATATAGCCTAAGTCTCTTAGAACCTTGTATTATAACAGCATGTTCTGACTTTAATACTGCAAAATCATTATAATGCAATTACACATCACTATTATATTGATAACACTAGTAAAACACAATCATTATAGCACAACATTATAGTATTAATAATACAAGACAATCATAATAACAATAATAACATCAGAATAATACAATAACACTACTACAGCACAATCACAATAATAACACTACTACATCAAAAACACATTTTTAAAGGAGATGAAACTGAAATTGTGTCTAAATGTAAAAGGGTATACAGGAAAAATGCATATTCATGAGGAAAAGTAAAAAATTACTCCATAACACATTATGGCAAAAGCGTGGATAATTTTTGACTTACTCTCATATTTTTTAAAACAATACAGTTATTTCATTATGCCTCAACTAACAAACCTGTATTAAATTATAAAATTTCAATGTGTCCTGTTAATCTCTATTATGAGGTGCACATTCACATAATTTACTTATATATATGTATGTGCGTGTGTGTGTGCAGAAAACTAATATCACCACATAATTGCAGAGCACCAATGATCTAATAATTTTGCTCTAAAACAGAATAACTGAACATTAAAGTCCTTTGAGTTCAAAATATAAATTGCCACACAAATTTCTAAAATTTCATAACAAAGACACAATCATTTGTGTTATAAACATTCAGTTCAACCCCAGACATCAAAATTTGAATAATAATATAAGAAGATACATGAATTTAACTTCTGCTATTCTGGATACTTAATTGGCTTGTTCAGTTTGAAACCAACTAATTCTTTGTTATTCAGGCAACATAAAACTGTTAAAATAAAAATGAAATAGACATATTGATACAAAGGCGAACACAGATTCTAATAGTAAAAATCAGTGTGCATAGGATTAGAAACCAAAATGTTAAAATGCATGAAATAAAATTAGCTATATATTTTATTCTAATAAAATAAATACATTCATGTTAAATTAAAAAAAATGATGTGATATGGCACTGAAGTAGAATAAATACTGCTTCAAAAAGATACACACATGCATAAAATTTAAACAAATTTCTCCCAAAATCAAAATGGTTTTAAAGAAAAAAATATCATTAATGTAAGTTGCTCAAGTTAGAAGTTCCTAGGCCTGACTATTTTATTATTTACTTTAGTTTTCATGCATGTGCAGATGTGCATTCTTCTACTTCTATATGCTATGTGTTTTCAGGATGTGGCTCTCCAGAAATTCTTGCCTTTTGCAGATCTCAGAAAGTTTGGTCTTTTTACTATCTCTCCTCAACCTTGTTCTGCCAACTATTTACATGTTCCTTAAGTAGATTATGCACTGCTTGCTTCTGTTCCTTTTGCCTTCAATATATCCTGTCAATGTCAAATGTTCTACTGAAGAAAATTGCAAAAAAGAATATATTATTTCAGATACAGACTTCATCAAAATATGAATAAATGATCTTATTGAAAACTAATGTAAATCTTCACAAAACATTTGCAGTCAAGTTATCAGATAATTTGATATTCCTTGATTCAGTAGACTCCTTAAAACATTTATTTCTTCCTCAGTTGCTATGTGTGATGTACACGTGTATGATCATCTCTCTTTCTGATTCAGGATTGACTTGACAATGCTACTGTTACTTTCTGTGGTAGACTGGTTACCAACCAAGGCTGTAGGGACTCAGTCTATCCTGCTATTCAACCAACAACTGGAGGAAGAAGAAACGGATTCATACTTTGCCCAAGGGTTTTTGTGCATAAATGAATATAATGAACTTGACTCTAAGCCATTATCCATCACACCAACCATACATCCAAGCTTACAGCACCAAGTATTTCCAATCTAAGTATTGAGCAGGGCTGATGTTACTTAACTTCAGTGACTGGATTGACTTGTTTAACGGCATATCAACTCTTCATGAGTCATTTAATGTTGCAATTTGATTTTCTTGGGAGCTTTGAAGTAATAAAAATATGATATACATTATTCTGCTTTCACAATTGAATAAATGTTAGATGATACTCAGCTGTATGATACTCATACATGTTTGTGTGGACATTACTAAAGGCAGTTATATTTGTGTTTTGTTGAAGTTATATTTTGGAATACAGTTTGATTTCTTTACAAAATTGTAGGATATTATATAGACTAGTGTCATGAGAGTTCTTTCATGTTGGTTTATTTTGTTTAGTGCCATATCAACCACTATGGGTTATTTAATGCTGAAATCTAAATTTTTGCATGTAATTTTATGCTTTAATGACATATTTTGTACATAATTTTATACTTTCAGAGTAAAGGTATGTTTTTGATATATATTTTGTGCATCATAAAATGTATTGTTGGAAATTTTACTATAAAAATATATTTTTATATTTTTTTTTAGTGTTTGATTGTCATTTTGCTATAAAAAAAAGTACTGTTGGTCATCTTATTATAAAAATGTACTGTTGATTTTTGTTTTGGAGGCCGCCAATATCCTGATCAGAGGCCTTGCTGTAGGTGTAGTTATACCCAGGACAATCAGTGACTAAATGAGAACCAATTTCAACATGATATGACCATAAACTGTAAAATATTTATAGTGAACCTTTTAAAACCATAAGTTTTCATTGATTTGCCATATATATAATCCTATAAACTGAGTATTAAACATATATTGGTTTACTGCAGTAAATCCAATCTTGTTTATTTTAAATGAAAAATTTATACAGTAAGTTACAAATCAGATTACAGAGATTGATCTGGACCTCTAGATATTTAGAGGCTTACAACCATACCACATTGAGACCAGTCTGTGCCTAAATGGATAACTGCTAGGAAATACCAAGTGCTGTAAGTTTAGATGTGTGGGTGAAGTAATGAATAATGGCTCAAAATTGGAAATGGAAGAATTAAGTTTCAATTCCAGTTGGGTCCATTATATTCACTTATGCACAAGTACCACTAGAAAAGGTATAAATCCACCTCCTCCCAGCTATGAGTCAAATAGTAGGATTTATATCAGTAAATCATTATCTCCCAAAATATTCTTACAATCCAAAAATATTTTCTGTTAAATAAACTACAAAAGGTAAATCATAAAAAAACTAATCAATCAATCTAGAAGATATCCCCATTAAAATCAATTGATTTTTTTTTTTCATTTTGAAATGTAGGCCTTAAAGGATGATAATGTGACAGAGAGAGTCTGGGAAACACACAAACACACACACGTATATATATATATATTTTTTTTTTTTTTTAGTGAAATTGTAGAAGATTTGGATAGCAAAATTAAATCAGAGCATTTTGTTTACTGATGTGGAAATTTGATCTAGGGCAGAAGTTGTACCCATTGAATCTGGGTCATCAGAAATCAATGGAAATGGTCGAAATAATTTCTATCGATTAAAAATTAAAATAGAGCTGAGTAAGCTAGAAGGAACTTTTAAATTCAAATGATTTTGGTTGAAACAGCCAAACCCCTGTGGTAATCATGTGTGAAGCAGTAGGGCCAAGGGTCAGTTGTAACCAGCCTGGTTTATCTATATAAACACATAGTTATGCTGAAAAACATAGACAGGTGAGCATTGAGACGGAAGAGAGAGACAGAAGAGAATTAGCCCGGGTAAGAGGTGGGCTTAGAGACAGTGGAGAGTCGAGTTGGAGACTCAAGAAGGAGAGAACATGACATCAGAGATTGGAACGAAGTATCGGCTAACATGTGCTGTTGATATAAGTACCGCTGCTTCTGCTACTATGAATATTACTACTACTGTTACTACTGCTAAGGAGGAACACCACTATAAACTTTAAGCCACACACAGAAATCTTATTCCCCCGTCACAAGAGTCATATATCATTCTGAGACGATTTAACAAGTTAATCATGACACTCTCTCTGTCCAGAATCCGGTGTATGCATTTTTACATCAATTACTTTTCTTTTCTGTAACCCGTTTCTTTTCTATACTATTCTTTTCTGCTATATAAAAGACATTAACAATTCAATCATTGAATAGTTGGTTGTCCGGCTTTCTGCAGATATTAAATTTTTTTGCTGCATTCTAAATTTCTTAGCACAGACTCTCCAGCTGTGTCTGCATCTTCAGTCGACTGTGAATAGATGAACATCACTTCTGCTTTCTGGATCAAACCAAACAACATGGGCTGAAAGCAGGATTAAACCAGCGGACTGGTCAAATAATCTACGGATGCTCAAGGGACCTACAGCCACTCCCTTAAGTTCAGTTAGGACCGAGTAGACACCTCAACCCAGAGAGTAAGATGTCGGAGATTGAGGGGCTGGGGCAAAAGTGTTAGAATAATGCCATGCATTAAAGTGAACTTGCAGTGGTATTCTTTAATAAAAGGAATTTGATCAGGCAGAAATTATGCATTCTTTGGAGAATCAAACCAAAATGATAAGGGAAGAAAAACTATGGTCAGACTGACTGTGTACAAAGTTCCAAAGGCAAGTTGTAAATTGAACAAAGAAACAAGTGAATACAAAAAGAAAAGAAAAGCAAAAAAGAGAAATGGTAACAATTTTTACCATTCTACATTTCTTGAATATTAGATAGTAATCAGTAAAAAAGTAAAATTCATATATCCTGGCGAGAGAGAGAATAGCAAAAAAAGCAATGGCGAGTAGGAGAGACAGAGAAAACACTTGTTAAAAAGCATTTGATAATAGATGATTATGCTGATGCATCAATCTCCAGAAATATTTTCATTGAAGAAAGAGAGAAACTCTCCTTAAAAGTCTAATAACATTTGACAGGAGACAAAAGAAAATATTGCTTTAATATTTCTATAAAATCTGTTATGGGGTAGATATTAAATAACAGAAATTAAAATGCATTAACATACAACGATAACAACAATAAAAAGCTGAGACACGTGTTGACATAAATAGCAAGAATTTGTATTTCCTTTTTGTGATGTGAATTACAAAATATTGGTACGGCATGTGTAAAAATGTTCCCAGTGTCCCTTTTGTTTAAAAGTCAGTGCTTACTTGGTTTGGTTCCAAGAATTTTGCATGCAAGTATGCATTTGAAATCGTCCATTTTTGATTTTCCCAGAGGCCTGGCAGATGTGAGATTTTGTACTGTTACTTGTCTACTCTAGTACTGACTACTGCTAGTTCAGGGATTAGCAACCTAAGGCACATGTACCACATCTGGCATGCCAAGCAATTTCCAATGGCACATAGCAGCAAATGACATTACAAAATCTGAACCAATAACTACTACAACACAAAGATATTTATCTGTTTCAACTTTAATATATACTAAAAGTATATATACTATATATTACTATATAAAATATACTGTAAAACAGGTAGAACAGATTGTCATTTTATGATCATTAAGTATATCTTAAATATTTATAAGACTACGATTCATCCGTGCTCTGAATATTGTTGCCACATCTGGTCTGGTATTCCTGTTGTATATTTAGAGATTCTTGATAAAATCCAAAGAAGAATCTGCAATGTTATTGGTCCTGAGCTTGCATCTTAGCTTCAGTCATTTTCCCATTGTCATAACATAGCTTCCCTGTATTTTTTCTATAAATACTTTTATGGTAATTGTTCTGATGAACTTTCCTCTATGAAACCTAGACTTTATGAATATAAACACAGTATCAGAATGTCAACAAGATCTCATTTTACAGTTGAAATGGCTAGATATAACTAAGTTCTATGCTAACAGTTTCTTCTATCACACTTCTCACTTGTAGAACTCTCTTTGGGTTTCTTGCGTCCTTATCAACTTCGATCTTCAAAATTTTAAATACAATATCAATCATTATCTTCTTAATTCTTGTTCTTTTATTGTCTTTTCTCCTTAATAGTATATTTTTCTTGTATTCTTTAACACTAACTCCCTGTGTCTTAGTGGCTTCATTGCTTTGCTTGGGGGTGAAATGATTAAAAATCAAGCAACACAGATCAGAAGAAATAATAATCCTCTACTGTGGTTTGGTACTTGGGAATCTGTGCAAGCATATGTTGAAGTATGTTAATATATATGACCATTTGTAGATGTCTGTTTAACATGACCTTATGATTTATATTTAATGCAAAATACGACAAAATATGAAACAACAAGAAGGAACAAAAACGGTTTTAAAACAACATTTATATTTATTTTGGTTTTTAATGATGTACATATAATAGAGGTTACTATTTTTTTGGTGTTATGTCCCTTTGACTGAACTAAAGTTTTACTGATGAAAATTGAAATATTTTTTATCTGAGCTCACAAAAGTTGAATGAATTATAAAGCTGAAAAATGCTGAATAAACTTTTAGCTCTAGAAAAGTATTTTAAAGAGAAAAGTTCTTGTTGCTGGTTTGGAAATGTTTCATATGTTTGCAATGTAGTTTGGAAAATTTTGTACATGCGTGCATGCATGAATATATTTTCATAGGCGTCAGACCATATATGATCAAGGCGGAAATCCTTTAAGGTTACATTTTCGCAGGAAAAGAGAATGAACAAGCTTGTGTCTGCTACTTATAATTAATGTAACCATGTGACAGGATCATGGAAAAAGAGCGGGAAAACTTGACTTGGTCACGTGCTGGAAAAATATTTGTACGTGGGTGGATTACAACGTCCACTTGTGCATTTATTGACCAATTAAAAGCTGAGATTTCCTGAAAATCTGTATGAAGCTAGTTAAGCTCTTTGATCCACTTTTTGCACAGATTTGTACAAAATTCAACATTGACAAGAAAGTGGTATCAGGATGCTAAACATACAATGAAAAGGTTCTGAAACATTCATGAATGATCTTGATGCAATTACTATTTTCTCTCTTTCCAAATGTCTACATTATTTTTTTTGCACAAGAGTCTGACTACAAATGTTTTTTCTTTGTCAAGATGCAATACAGAGTTGTTTTTTGGTAATCTTTCTTGGAGTTTTAGATTTTTTAAAAATAGGCCAATAAAAAAATAAATAAGTAAGTAAGCACCTATATGATTTTCTTGAGGTGTAAAGAAAAATGTATTAATCATGAACTGTTTTCACTTAACACTGCCCAGTAAGATCAAATAATTTAAAATACAAATTAAGGTTAAACAAAATAAAAATCACTATATCAACAGTGACTATCCTTAAAAACCAGAATCTATAGAAAACAGGATAGTAGAAGTGGACAGATGCAGGTGGTGTCATGGATAGCAGCTTCGAATGAAAGACAGAAGAAAAAAGTTCAAATTCCAATTGAGTTTATTACATTCACTTACAAGCAAATACCCTTGGGAAACGTATGAATACATCTCTTCTACCTGCAGCTACAAGTTAAATAGCAGGAAAGACTGAGCTATCTAGCTGTGGTTGGCAATATGTCTAGGAGAAGGACAACTGAGAATTGAAAACCATATGTGGCCTTGGGGACCAAATCATAGATTGCCCTTTAGTATCCAGAAGTCACACCAGCCAGAGTTACAGTGAAGACATTGGAAACATGATGTTAGATGTGGCCAATGGCAGACTAATAGATCAGTTTTCTGACATGGAACTACGATGGTAAGTCATGCAAAAAGATCATTTATACTGGACAATGGATGAGACCTAATTATTCTGAGTGAGACAAACTGCAAGAACAAATACAGTATTGCCTGTGTCTCCTAATATATATGCAACAGAAACACCTATGATGACACATAGGGGTATGTTGACAGGAGACATAGTAGTTAGAATGGATGGGGAGGAATAAATCAAATAAGAATTCTACAGTAAAACATATGTGGCCTCTAATCTGATTCTAATTACTATACCAAATGTTTCTATTACAAAAGAATCTCAAAACATCTGCATGCTTTCTTTTATTTATTTAAATTTTTATGTTCTCTCTCTCTTGGAAGTTCATCAGCTAAAAAAAGAACTAGGGATTAAATAAGGTCTTTGTCAGAGCAATGTGAGAAAAACAAAATGAAGACAAAACCTATATTTCAAAAAGGGAATTTTACATAATTAACATTGTTTGGTCCTTAGCAATTAGCAAAAACATTAATTGGTGCTAAATGTGTTAAATACTGAACATCACCAAGAAACTTGTCTTAAATTTTACCATTTTCTGAAAAGACTTTTATATAATTATAGATTGCCTATAGTGACAAGAGCACAAAAGGATTTCTTTTAAACATATAACATGTATTTTTAGTGGAGAAAAACATAATATACAACCTTTGTCAGTGTTGCCAAACCAGCTTATTTCGCTCTTTACACACACAAGATTCTTTGTCATATTTTCATGTTTTTCTAGGTCAAAAAGAAAGGTTCATTATTCAATGATGTTGTTGCCATGACTAATGAAAACATGAAGACTGAATCTCTTATATGCAGCAGTACATTTTACTCAACTCTGTACTTCGCCAATTACTGTCAGCTAGTGAGTGTATGCAGCCCTAGGCCCCAAATCTAAGGACCTTAGATTCTGGTATTCACTGTCTGAGAAATTGCCCTGTATGTGTGTGTTTATATCTGCTGGCAATACAATTCTTTCCCACACTTACAGCTCATGTTCAGCTGGTCCACTCATATCAACCCTGCACCTGGATTTTCTGAAGAACAATAAATGCAAAAGGCTATTTTGGCATGATCTGAGGTAAGACATACTTCTATTATATAAAAAAGATGATAATTCTGACATTTAAAGATCAGAAAATATTACAGAAATTAGAAAATGTTTATAAAAGTTGATTTCATCTTCTACTAATTATTAGGTTGGTGCAAAAATAATGTCGTTTTCTCACATATGTTACTATGTGAGAAAACGACATTATTTTTGCACCAGCCTAATATTATCTCACAGTAAAGAAGTAGTTTAACAATTGTATAAACTTCCATCTATAAAATCTAAACCATAAGACCACAATTATTTTCATATGCTCACATAAGAATTCAAGGAAGATATTAAAGAAATACAAAACACTACATATAAAATTACATACAGATGAATATGCACAAAAAAGATACTCCTCACATGTTTTTCTTTGACTGGATGCACTTGGGAATTAATAGCTTTGTTGATGGCTACAGTCTGAAAGAAAATTATGAAAGAATTAAAATCATACTTCATATAAAACAAGAATAACTTAAGAAAAAAAAATTCAATATAAAGATAATTTAACAAAAAGCAAGAATACAAAAATATTACAATAATGGATGTTAATTGCATGTGATTTAAAATAGGCAATGTAGTATTAAGGAATCACAGTTTGAAAAGGAATGAAAATGCATGGGCTGTATGAAATATAAACAGAATCAAACTAACATCAATAGACAACTATCATCTTATATTAAAATAAATAAATATGATACTAAATAACTTTTGTTGTACTAAGTATAATAAACAATAGAATCAAATCAAGAATACTACTTTCCCTTTGTTAACTGGGTGGAAATGAGTACCACAAATAAGTTTTCCTTATTTAAAGGATGGATATCAAAGTTTAACATCTTTGTCCAATATGATACGTTTACTTCTTCTAGTCATAAGAAAAAGTAAATCATTTCTGTTTGGGATAAGGAATTATGATTTACATGTGGACTAAGGTCTTCATCTGTCATTATCAACACATCTAAAGTATTGTGCCTTCTGACTTTTTTCAGAGTGTCTTCCAATCTTCAGGAAATTTTGATCCCTGAGCCAGGTAGTACAGACTTTGACTCAGTGGAAATGTGGCTAACAATAACTGAGCTGTACTACAAAAGAATAAGATGAGATCCATAGACATGGATGCAGAAGAACAATAAACAGATTAAATAAAATTTTCTGAAGGTTACTAGGATCAACAGACATCTTAAGAAGTCTGGATTGCACAATGGCTGAAATGTTGTGATGATAACAAAGATGAGGTGATTAGTTCAAATGTAAAAGGTAAATAGTTTCTTCTTTTTTTTTTAAAGTGAGAAAGAAAACTTCAAATTTTAAATAATAATGTCTTAGTTTTATTTTACATTTCAGAGCAGATTTCCAGTAAATGGTGTTTCTGTTTTACAAAAAAAAAAAAAAAAATTAATGATTTAAATTCTCCAAAGAGTTCTGCTTTTAACTAATATAAGTATTAAGTGCGTGAAATGTACTTAACAGATAAAAAAAAAATATATATTTTACCAAGATTTCTAAAAAAAAAAAAAAAAAAAAAATTACTAAAATTTCATTCATTTGTGAATAGCCTCTGAAACAAAATTTTGAACATGCTAGAAAGGATTAAAAAAATTTAGTTAAATCATCTGAATATACCATGTTAATATTAGAAGAAAAGATTTTGACAATAAAAGTTTGTTTTATTAATTTTTTCATCATGGCATGCACTCTTTCATTGAATTAGTGGAAGTAACTATATAAAAATGAGGCATGTTGAAAAGATCCACTTTCTAAAATCCGATTAAATAATAAAAAAATTTGAGTGTAGTAGGTATTTGGAGGGGGATCTCTTTTTGGCAAAGCAGAATACTTTTCAGCACTCAATCATTTGGCGGGGGGGGGGGATACATTACAAAACAAATTTATGTTTATTTGTTTTTTTAATCATTTCACCCCAACCAAGGCAAGAATGACACTACTACACAGGGGGCTACAGAGATTGAAAGTGAGAAAAAAATACTGGGTATAAGGGGGATTGAGAAAAGGGTAAAAGATGAATGGGATACAAAAAGACAGAAGATGGTGATTGGCATTTTATTTAAATTTATAAAGATGGTAGTTTTCAGGAAAGCAAGTAAACGGAAGGGAGTTCAACAGGCAAGAAGTGCAAGAAAAGGAACTCTTGGAGTAGAAGTGGCAGTTACATTTAAATATTTCAAAAGTAAAGGGTGGGACCTAGATGCCAATCTAGTAGCATACTTAAATTCATGTAGTCCAGTCAGGGCACCAGGAAAAAAAAGATTGTCAGAGCAGTTACCATGAAAATATTTGTAAAAAAGACAGATGGAAGCCACATCATGCCTGTGAGAAAGTGACTGAAGTCAAGATGCTAAATCAGGATTGATTACATTGCACATCCTTCTTTGGATTCTGTCAATAACATGGAAATGAATAGCAGTTATTGATTCAATGTAGTTTTCCACTTCAAGTCAGTTGAAAATGTGAAGCCAAGAAGACACAGTGTGACTCTCCAGGAGTCAAGCATCAGCCATGCTGATAGCAGGCAGGAAAGTTTCTCCATAGTGATTAAATGAGAGCAGTTTTGTTTTGGAGGTATTAAAATTTACAAGTCATTTCCTGACCTAGTTAGCCACTGATTGGAGGTCTTTTTCAAGAACAGCAGCCAGGTTAACGTTGTCAGCTCTGATGGATTTGCTATTGAGACAGGAGTATCATCTGCATAAATGCCTACTTGGGAACTGATGACCTCAGGAAGATCATTGATGAAAATCAGAAACAACATAAATCCCAAGAGAGGGCCTTGGGGGACACCTGCATTCACATGAAAGGATCTGAAAGCAAGCTCATTCAAAACAACCTTCATTTCATTATTTGATAGGAATGATTGGATTAAATGAAACAACTGTCTTGTAATACCATAGCACTAGAGCTTACATAGAAAACCAGTGTGCCAAACACCTTCAAGATATCTAGAGGCACAGCTCACGCTTTGCCACTATTATCAAGAGCTTAATATACATATTCGATGATGACCATAAGCACATCAGTGGTAGACCAGGCAAAATAGAAGCCATATTTGTCTATATCTCTGAGATTACTTACATTATTCAGACTTATCCTCATTTTCATTGCCATATTCACAATGTTTCAGCTGTTGTACATGCTGGCTTTTTTCAGGTAATTGAAATTTCAAACTGAACCCTTTATTTTGTTGACCGGGGTAGATTGTTTTAGTTCCAAGTGCCATGCCTCTTCCAGATGTCTCAGTTATTTCTCCTCAACTCAACTCTCCAAGTTTTGGTTCACCACTGCTGTAGCCTGATATTGAACTCTTTGGATCTACTCACTGGATCTAACCAATACCTTTATCCACTGGATCATGTGTTCTCGAGGATGAAATAAAGGATTCAGTTCAAAATTCCAATCACCTGAAGACCAGAGCATACAATGGTCAAAATATTGTTAATATGGCAATGAAGATAAGAATAGCAGTTCAAATAATGTAAGGAAGCCATATTGTTTGTCAGAGAGTAGGTTTTGAGAGGTAAAATGCTTAACTCCTTCAGCATTGATTAAAGCCTCGAATACTTTGCTGAAAAGCTGTAGGAGACTAATAGGGCAATAGAGAGGTCAGAAGGTTCTTAAGTGTTCTTAAAAACAGGAACTACAGAGGAGGAATTCCAACAAGCTAGGAAGCAGCAAGGCAATATTTGTAGATTGTGGAAAGAACTGGAGTCAGCTTGGGAGCACATTTCTTTAGGATGACAGCTGGGATCCCTTCACTTCCACTTGCCTTATGGAAGCCTAATTCAGAAATGATGTCCTAGACCAGAGATGAGGTTAAGCACTTATCACTCAGTAGAGTTACTGTTTCTGGAGGTGGGGAAATCAGGTATGGGTACTCTAAATGAACCAAGTGTTGAGTTGGAAGAGAATTTCCAAGCAAAGCATTCAACTTTATCTGCTGTAGATGTCAGGACATTGAATTGATTGAATAAAGGAAGGATTGAACATTTGCTGTTGTTCAGTACACACTTGGAGAGTTGCCAATATTCCCTAGAACCGAACTTGTGTGATGCTATATGCTGTTTCATTCTATCAGCAAACAGTAACTTCACTTCAGTGAGGACACACTTGCACTCATTACACACAGAACTGGAAGAAGTGATTTCTATGGGCTATAGTGGCCAAGCATGCAGGTGATAACTGAGGAGATGAACGCAGTTTAACTTGGTATTTCCTTGCTAGAATGAAAGCATCAATGCTGACTTTCACCCAGGAGACCTCAGACAGGCATTTTTGAAGACAATTAAAAACTTCATTCCAAGGGACATCATGAAGGAAATCATGGAATGAATCCCAATGATAACAGAAAGATACTCTGTTGGTAGGAGGTTCTTGGCTGGTGTAGGAGCAGAAGGAGGTGTTTACAGACACTACTGCATGATCAGACTTCCCAAGAGGGCAGGGATAAAGATGAAAAGAGATGAGAAGGATGTCCATTAAGGTTACTGGAGAAACACACGGGGAAATCAACCACTTGCATGAGAGATTGAGAAGTTAAGGGTTTGGATGCTAGCATGGTCAGTGACAGAGTGTTTAAGCCTCTTGGAATTATAAGGGCTTCTGCTATCTCACGTCAAAACACCACTTCTTGTCCAATCAATGAAGTTAAGCAACATTGAAACTGCTTAGTACCTAAATGGGTGATTGCTTGGGAATACCAGGTGGTGTCATGGGTAAAGGCTCGGAATACAAGATCAGAGAACCGAGTTCAAATTCTAATAGAGTTCATTATATTCACTTACATGCAAATATGCCAGGGGGGAAAAATGTATGAATCCACCTTTTCTCCTCCCAGCATTAAATAGGTTAAATAGTAAGACTTGTATCAAAAAAATCATCGTTTTCCAAAAGATTCTTACAATCCAAAAATATATTTTGGCTTTAAATAACATTGAAATAATCAATCAATCAAAAAAGAAATTTTAAGAGGTGTGCTAAGTAGGAAATAATAAAACTGCATATACCATCAAACAAGAAGTGCAAAATGATAGATTTGTACAAAAGATATGTATAACTGAAGAAAAACTCATTTGTTGCACATGCAGCCTAAGATAAATAAATAAAGAAATCTCAGCACTGTTTAAACTTCTGAAATGCCTGAAAAAAACATTTTAACTAGAATTTTAATAAAACCTAAACATATGAAAGTAAACTTAATATTTTTGTTGTAAATTCTCAAGAAAAAATAAAATGTATAAACACATTAGATTGTTTACAAGAATATTCTTATATTTACAACATTCTAAAAGCTAATACAATCATGTTAAAACTAATACGATGATATTTATCATTAATAAATATGAAAATAATTTTTTATTCATAAACATTTGCTAAATTATAAAAAATTGGGACCCAACTATAATGAAATTCTTATTTACCATTTTATAAAGTTTGAATCGATCTAGCCAATGTTTTGCGACCATCCAAATAAAAAATTTAAAAATAAATAAAATGGTGTTTAATATTTTTGTTGTAAATTTTCAAGAACAAAGAAACACATCCATCTCCCTTATTGACCTAATGCACATGATTAATTCTGCACTTCACAATCACTGGTCAATTGACTACTTAAAAAGCATAAAATAATAGTCAGATGTAATAGTAAAATAATACAAGAAAAAATGTATAAATTCACTTTAATACATTTAGGTTTTGTTAATTCTAATCATTTTTTAAAACAAATATTGCTAACAAGTGAAAGTAATTAAATAATGGCAGTGTCAAGGCAAAAAGTGTTCTTTTGACACCATTTTTTGTGGGCATTAAAATTAAACATTGCTGAATTTTCAACCCAATACCTAACCAAATGTGCAAATCATAAATAACAGTTCTTGGATAGTTTTCTTTTCAATGGCTTTATTCAAATTAACCAAAAAAAAGAATGGGAAAATGCCTTAATTCTAATGATTCTAATAGATTATATACAAACAACTTGTTCATTAATAAATTCTCATAAAGTGATTCTTGTTTGTAACAGACATTCGAGTGTCACATCATGTAAAATAAGTTTGTACATAATTGAAATTCACCAAGATTTTGCCTGAACACTATTGAAAAAGTTGACACATTAAAAAAAAAAAAAAAAATTAAACCAGACCATTAGTTTATGTGGCATATTCATGAAAATTAAATCCCTTAAATAAACTATAGTCTAACAGATTTGTTAGTCATCAAATCCCATTCCCACATGCGGATACACTAAAAGAAACTATACTATGACAAAATTATTCTGCTTTTCATTTTGGATCAGTTTATTAATAAATCTATTAAAATATATACCTGCACTTAAAAAAAGAGAAAATTAAGTAACACTAATTTGTTACTACAACATTATAGACTTCATAAGTCCAATATTTTTTTATCAGTTAAAATTAAAGAAATTCCCAGCTGAATGATGAACATTTAAGCCTATTTTATCAGTATCCTTGGGGAAGCAATTACTTCAATGAAGCTAACATAATTTCTAATTATGTTCATCCAAAATGTTACAGATTTTTTGATTTCATCTTGCATCATAACCACAAATTTATTTCCTCTTCAGCCATTTGTATTAATGTTTAAGCTACTCTCTTTTATTCTAAGGAGGACAGGTGTCATCTTTTGATGAGTATGTATAATCTCAATAAAATTTCTACAAAAATCAATAAATTTCTTTTAGGATTTGCTAATAATTTTAGCCAACTTCAGAATGTTAACAATGCCATATGTTCATCCGTACAGTTCATTGAATTTAAATTGAAATCAATCATTTAAAGATGAACATAGAAAATAGTGTACAAGAAATCAAAACATTTCCCACAAATGTTTAAAATTACGCAATTGTATAAACACACACATCCATTTTATGTAGTCTTTGCATTTTGTCAAATTTCTTAGTTTTTAGTTACATATTTCTGTCAAATCGAAACTACCATTGTAAATTAAAGTCAAAAACAATTTAAAAAAGAAACAAAACACAGGTGTTTTTCAACTACTAATTCTGCCATTAAAACAAGAAATTATTGTTTGTTTTCTACTTGAGTGTTATCAATATATTATCATTATTATTGAATTTAAAATAATCAATTAAAAAAAAAATAAAGGACTAATCAAACACAGAATAAAATGAGGATGCTGAATGGAAATCACTGTCCTTCATAAGGGTCATGTGACCCAGTCTAATAAGTGCCAAATTCAAATATGCATCCTTTTCTTTTACCTCCACCTTGTTAATCAAACAGTACAAAGCAACACTGTCCCTTCAATACAAGCCCAGTCAGTGGTATCAGTTAGAGAAGAATGGGGTCAGCATCCCCAAGTGAAATTACCACTACTACTTAAAGCTAACTGAAGACTGAAAGGGACTTCTTCAACAAGGAATGTTGACAAAATAACCTAATGCCTTTCACCCAAACTAATTCTGCAGATACACATTGTCTGCAACCACTTTTTCCCTTGTTTCTATTTTTTCTATTTGTATATTAAATATATTTAAATAGTACAGGTTTCCTTCTCTTCAAAAACTGTCACCCTGTTCATTTGAGCACTTAGCCCTTACCCTCCATAATCTTGGGACCATACATTAACAGATATTGAATGGTCATCGGTAAAAAAAGAAAGAAAAAATAGTAAGTCAGTTTTCTTAGCAACAGCAAAAAAAACTATAAAGGGGTTTCATTATTGCAATGTTTCTACAATAATCAACTACTGTAGACTGAGCAAAAAGGTAAAGATAAATTTGACTAAAAAAAGAAAAAAAATTTTCCTCTCACTTTCAACAGATAATATATTTGAAAATAATTACTGCTTTGAATAAGAAATTCCTATTATTTGAGTTTAAAATAAACAAAGCAAATATGAACAAAAGGAAAAATATTTTCACTACATGCTTAGTGATAGATCCTAAATCCAGTTTGAATTGAAATTTTAAAACACATTAAACAAAAATAAATATATAAATAAAATTAAACAAAACAAGAAAGAGAAAATTGAAATTAATAAACCAGCATAACTTAATAACATTAAAAGTAAAATTAATGCAGCATATATTAGTGAATGAGAACATGGTATAATAGTTAGCAAGCTAGTCTCAATAGATCAATTACAACTGAATAGCGAGTTTAATCTGCACTGAGTGCTCCAGTCTTTCAGTCTTGTGCCACATTTAAGCTACACTTAGTAAATTTATTAATGAACATACTGTTCATAAATCTACTTTTTCATTAAAAAAATTCTTAATCATATATGATTGACTACCCTTGTTCCAAAGAGAATTATAAAAGGCCATAATTCTCCAACAACAGATAAAAGATTGACATTTAATAAAGGATTTGTGAGAGAAAATAAAAGAAAAAAAATAAAATAGAGAAAAATGTCCTACAAAGAACTAGCTAAAAGTTCTTAACAAGACAACACAAAAATCTAAAATGATATTTGAAAGACAAGTGAGCTTTTATTAAGTAATGTAAGTAATATTTTTATATTTATTTTCTAGCTTAACTTCAATTTCTTAATCTCTCAGATAATGGATTTTATTCATTCTCCCAATTCAATGTACTTAACAGAGATAAAAATTTTAATTATGATAATTGAGAAATCTGAGTATACAGTTCAAACAGAATTATCAGGTACTTAAATACCTTAATTCTTCTTCGATGTGCTGTGTCCTCTCAGGTTGTGGCAATCATGGCTTCCCAAAATTTCGTATCCTTTGTAGATCTTAAAAATGTTTTGCTTTTTACTATCTCTCCCACCTCCTGTTCTGACATAAAAAGTAAAATCACAATTCTTTTAGAGTTTTCTTCTTACAGAAACTTATCTGTAGTACTGTTTTATAAAAATTACAAAAATAATTTAAAAATTACTATTTTTTATTTTTTTAAAAATTAGCATTGTTTTAATTTTTTTTACAGTGAAGTTCACACTGTACAAGTCTCAGGAGTACAGTAAGAGTAAGAGGTACAGTGTGAATATGTTTGGAGTAAAAACAATTTTTGTTTTTACAATCATATATTAACAAAATTAAGTTCTTATTTACAGTTTACAGCCCATTTAAAAGGTGTAATTATATAATGAAATGCATTATGTAAAATTACATATATACATTTATGCATAATGTTCCTTCAGGATACATGTGATCATGGCTTTCCATAGTTTCTTGCCCTTTGTAACTAAGTAATATCTGTCATCTTACTAGCCCTGCTCTGCCATCTATTTACATAAACTAGTTAGGTAGGTTACCCACAGTTTCCCTCCACTCCTGTTGCCTTCAATATGTCCTGTAAGTGTTAAATTCTCCAACCTTATTTTTCAACCTATAAGGTTAATATCCACCCATATTGCAACTATGCAACAAAAAAGGGGCAAGTGGAGCCAGTTTTGCAACTATGCAACAAAAAAATACATTTACTCAATGAAAAATCTGTTCAATATAAAGTTGTTTCCACCACCACCCCACCCAAATTTTAAAATTCTTTAAGAGCAGAAATCATTTTTATTTACCTTCACCATTCAGAGTTTTCCCAACTCAGGTTGCTGTCAGAGAAGACAGTTGCACTCCTAGCTACCAAGTGCAAATTTACAATTCACATGATGTTAGTAGCTGAGTTCAACATGTGAACACCTGAGCAACCAAGCGTCTGGAATGTGCACTCATGGGAAATAACCATATAACATATGTAAATACCCACAAACTGAGATGGGCAGACACTTACAACACAGGAGAAAGTAGGGTCCACAGAGAAAGCTCTAAAATCACATACACACTGGCTGATGGTGATTGACAGTCTGGTGTTGTGTATGAGAAATTTAATCTTGTTTTCATTAACCAGCACAACATTATGATATACATACATTCTTTAAAAGAAGCAAAGAAAAATTCCTGCTTCCTACTGCAATTTTTTAAGGCATGTTTTTATTAACTAAAATCAAATTTTATTTAAGTAGTATTAAATTGTATTGGTAAAAATAGCTTAAAATTACAAGAATTAATAATTTAAAAAATGTTTAATAAAAAAAAAAAAGCCTCAGCAAGTATTTTCTCAGGTATCTGTTCTACAATGTGACAGTTCTGGGGGAAGAAGCTGAATGCAACTTCCTCCTTACTAAAAGGAATATGAAGGGGATGGGAATTATTTGATGCTCTTTACATGTCATGGTGAGTCCTAGCTGTGAAGGTTTGTATCGATGGAACTAAAGAATGTAGTTCATTTGAATATTTGTCATAGTAATAGCAAGAAGCTAGCAATATTTTGTCTGTGTAAAAAGGGGTTGCATGGTGGAAAATAATTCATCAACAAGCTGGAAATTGAGGACCGGTTCATCAGCCCAGATATGACAGCATCCAATGCCAAGAGATTTTGAGCTTCAATATTGCAGAGATAGTAAATCATATAAAATAGGTGAAATAAAATTGTATAAATGGCACAGAGTCATTGAAAAAAAAAAATTTTAAGATAATAAACAAAGGCATACAAAATGCAAAAGATGAAGGAAAACAGTTTCTATATTTTGGATCAAATCTTGGCCAACTATTTATATCCATCTCAGATAAAGAGTGAAAAAAAGTGTCTATATGAAAGACACCATTTCACTCAGATTGTTAGAGTTTATTTCAGCAATAATCATTAGTACATCAGCAGTTGACCTAGAAAAGTTAAAGTCATATTGCTTGTCTGAAAGAAGACCGTGTGATGAGAGATGCTTAACCAATTCAGAGTTGAAGTCAATTTGAGTAAATACAACTATGTCCCCATTGAATAATTCTTCATAAACTTGGAATTTCAAGTAACAACTAATGCTTTCAATATAACACTCAACTTTCAAGTTTATAACAAGCATAAATTTCCTAACATGTTAGCCAGATATGATTTTTTTAACCCAGAAAAGTAGAAATAATTAAGATACCAAATAGAATGTATACTTCTCATAACACGTATAACACAAAGAAAATTTAGGGTGCAAACCTTTATTTAGAGACATTATACATAGATTAAATCAACTTGACTTGCAAAAATACTTTATAGATCTTATAAATAAGAAATCTCAATTTCAAACCAATGATGAGAAAATGAATAAGCTTATTTTTTTCAGTTTTTTTTTTTTTCATTGTTTTATCTGTTACATTCAGTTTGAGATCTAATTCCAATAAATATAGCTACCCAAAAAGGTGTCATTTATGTCTTAGTTATATACATAACTAAATATTACCTATTAGCAAAAATAGATACCTGAAAATGGCTAGAAATTATACTGCTGAAACATTGTGTCTTTAACATCTAACAACCAAAGATAAGAACAATAGTTGAAATAAAACAAGTATAACAGACAGATTTTAAATACTAAAATTTTAAAATTTCTGCATTCAAAACAAGCTAGTATTTATATGACTTTTAGTACAAGGAATTTTACACAATTCTATGGGAGAAGAAAAGTATCTTTGCATTTGGTCAACATAAATTATTTTCCATCCAATAATTTGTGTTAGTCATCTCCATATTGATATTTTAGTTGAAATCTTAAATCTCAGTATTCAGTTCACTATGAGAAAAAAAACTAATCTGCTTGTATGTTGATCATAATGGGTTTAAAATAAATATAAATAAAAACAAAATCACTATAGTGGAAAATATGCCTGAAACAATTTTTCTGATATCCCCATTATTATTGAATGTTAAATATAAATTTTCAGAATCCTACATTAAAAATCTCAGACAACATATTTTTCAAAAGGGGGGGTATTTTTTTCTGGCAAGAAAACAGTAAACCTGAACTGATTATGGCAAACTTCCTCTGAAATGTATAGAATTTCCCAAAACAGAATTTTGTTTGTGCTCTGATATTTTTAACTTTACAATTCCTATTTCTACATACACCTACACAATGTATATAACTAATTTCATTCATAAATTGTATTTATCCTTTTCTCTTCTATATTCATTTTATATTCAAGAAAGATAAAATTATCTATTCAGCATATTCCAGTCATATTAGATGCAATAAAAATATAAGTATAAATAGAATGAAAATAGCAAAATTACTGTTACAAGTAGAAAAGCATGCCTACTAGTTACTATTAACACAAAAAATTTCAATGCAGCATTCTGAAAATTAGAAAAAACTTTTTGAATGAACTTTGCTATTAAAAAAAATGTAATGCTGATAGTATATTGACATATGTCACAATGTCTACAGAAAAATTAAAACATACAAATTCACTATATTTTTTAAATTTTAGTACAAGACAAAGTTTTATAATATAGTTACCATTTGGTGATAATCTCCATATATCATTAAGTAATTATCATTTTTCATCAAGTGACAAAAGAGAAAACTAAAAGTGGAGTTGTCTGCTGAAATTTCAGAATAAAAGCAAAATCAAACTTTGCTCAAATTGGTATAGAAAAAAATTTAAACCTTTTTGCTGAGTTTAAAAATCAATAGGTATTATTTTGGTCATGAAAGAAAAAAAATTCAAATAAATTGCCATTATTTCAATATAAAAAAATAAAGATGTATTAAACAATGTTACAAACCAATTGCCACAATATATATAAACACACAAGGGATATAGAAAAAAATGTGATAGTATTTACTCTAACATCTAAAAAAAAAAAAAAAAAAAAAAAAAAAAGAGTTACCTTAATGCAATTAGATAATTTAAAATTACGTTAGAGTAGATGCCTGAGTAGACTTATCTTAAAAAAAAAAATAAAAATAGATAAAATAAATTTTTTTCAAAAAGCTTAGCAACTTGATCTTATTTATGACAACGGACATCCAATTAGGCAACAGGCAATATGCTAAAACACAAGTCTTATAAAAGATCAGTTATAGTAATAATACTGATAAACGAGCATTATTATGGTGAATTAAGAATCAGCATCAGAAAAAGAAAATGGTAAGTACTGTTAAAGAAAACAGCAATTATAAATAAAATTAAAACTTTAAAATTTATTTTGAATTTTTCTAGTAATATTTTTATGACAGGTAAAATGAGAAAACTCTTCCTAAAACTTATGCCCTAAATTTATTTTGGAAATTGTGCCATTATAGAATCAAATAATTTGGAACTAATTCTAAAATAGGTAACATTTTAGAAACTTGCCATAGAGATTTACATTACTGACAGCTATAACAGAAATTAAAAGCAGAATGAACTACCAGCTACCTTCAATGAGGATACCTGTCCCTGTCAATCAAAAAGACAACACTTGATGTGCTGCATATGCAGGAGAGGATGGCAAGTGTGAACTGGAGAACATCCGCTTGCAAAAAATATGTTTGCAGCAGAGCTGAGAAGTGCCTAGAAGTTGTTTATGCAAATGATTAGTGCCATGCATAGCAAAATTACTGATGTTTCTGGGCTCAATATAAACAGATGGATTTTTGCTTTGTGAGGAAGTGAGTTGCCAGTATTACTATTGTATGGAATGTCGTGATTCTGATTTCCTTTTTGTTCATCGTAGCTTTCTATGTCCTGATTATGTTTGACTTTCATTTGTGCCATTCCTGTGGAATTCTTTGTTGCTTCTGCTGTGGATGGGTCTCCATTTTATTTGCTTTATTTGTCTCTGGTACTGCTGTTCATTCCCTCCCTCCTCATTTGTGTTCTGGCAGCAGAAAAACAACTTCAAGCTATTTTGGCATTAGGGATAACAAGCAAGCTAATTCTCAAGTTCAATGGAGCAACCACCAATTTATCAATAGTGGAATGACTCTAGAAGGTGGAGCTCATTTGTGAGCTGTGTGACCTTTGGGAAGTGAAACATGTCCTTCTGCAATTAAGAGGTGGAGAACTTGCAGTATATAGGCAGCTCAGCAAGGAAAAAAGGGCTGGCAGAGACCATGTCAAGCAAGCTCTGGTAACCACTTTTGTGACTGATTCTTTAGTGGTGTTTGACAGATTCATAATTCAATGACTACTACCTGATGAAAACATGGATGTGTCCTTGGCTGAACCTCAGTAGTTCACCCTCCTTGTTGGGGATGCAATACCAGAGAAATGGATGACATGCACCTTTGTGGCTGAACTGCTGAGTAATGTGAGGTAGCATCTCCAGGCATCATCAAGGATGGATGACATGACCCTGGGACAAATTCTGACAAGGCCAAGCAGGAAAGAGTCCGTTAGAGCGGCTGTACAACTGGCTCAGTCCAGTACCAACCATACCTCACCTAAATCGAACAATCATAGCATTGTGTGTTATAAATGCTCTGTATTGAAAAACTTTACAAAAGACTGTCAGTATCAATGTGGAGAGGAATGCAGTGGCCCCATACGCAAAGTGCACGTGAATTTACACTGCTACAGGTATTGAATGATAAACCACATCATATTTGAGTGTTTGGGGAAACAGAGAAAGGAGTGAGACATCAGTGCCAGTCTCTCCCCAGCCAATATAGAAGAGGTACTTCCCATAATTGAAGCTTTGATTAATGGGAAGAAATACATGGTACTAGTGGATTCCAGATCTTCTTAGTCCCTTGTGACTGGATCAGTGTGCAATCCCTGGATTCAAAAGAAGTTGGACATCATGACAACTGACAGTGAAATTCTCTACAGTCATGGTGTAGGAACTTTAGGTCCATCCATCATTGAAGTCATCATCCCAGCATAAGGCAGACATTGTACTTTGTCAGGCAGGTTGATCCAACAATTTCTGAGGCATCAAGTGAGGACTTTAGTAGAAAATTGCAAGGAGTATCAATCAATTGACCTTCACCCACGTGTTAGCTGAAGGGCAAATTAGACGTCAGCGACATTTGGTATTAAGTGGGAATGGATACAATCAACTACCAGGGCAGACATTACCTGTCACTCATTGACTGCAGGCCTAGTTTTCTGTCTGGTGTCACCTGAGATGGCAAGATGTGGCAAGCATCATGAACCACTTGGAAGCCCTTTTCTACAAGTGTGGTCCACCAACAAAAATGCTCAGTGACAATAACACAGAAAATGGTGTTCCATAATGGAAGCAGTTTATTGGTATGATGTCACCCCAAAGGATGATGTATCACTGCTGACTGCCGCTGACAACATGATTCATTGTTACCAAGTCCAAATGAAAGGGATCGATGCACTGCCCCCAGATGTGCCTAAACAGCAACACATTGGTTATGATGTGCGAGATCGTGTCTGGATAAAGATCCTGGATGGATAGTACACATCCCCCTTATGCACTTGAATGCATTACAGGCATGATTAGCCCATAGAAAAACAACTTCAACAGCATTTTTGTCTACAGGAAATGCATCAATAAAAAATAGCCTTAGAGAACCAAAAAAAAAAAAAGAAGCATAGATAGATTGTTAAATCATAATTGTAGATGTACAAATGATGACTTTATTTCCTTTTTTGATCAGTTAATTGTTATTAATCACAAACTGGGAAGAAATGCACTCAAAACATGTGTATAAATAAACTTTTCTTTTTTTAAAAAAAAAACAAAAAAAAACACAAAAAAGTAACAATCTTGTGCACTATGTAATTTTCTTATGTATGGTGTAAAGAATTAAGCAAATTCATCTGCAAAGAATGAAAAAAGGAATCCAAAAAAATCCTGTCTCAAAGAGAGATGAGCACTTCAAAATAAGACTATGGAAGAATTTCAGTGGAAAAGAACTTCCAACAATTAAAATAAATAAATAAATAAATATTGAGAAATAATTATGGGAGAAAATAATATATAAATTTTTATATGCCAGAACAATCTTAAGAAAATTAATGACAAAGTGGAAAATTTTCTTGCGTGACATATCTCGATCTCTAGAACTTCAGACTTAAATGAAGTTTCTGTTGATGTAACTAGACATGCATGAAGGAGAGGGGGATACTGAAAGTTTTTCTTTTTTTTTATGTGTTTCGATATATAGTCTAACCAATTTTGTTTAATTTCCTTGTGATAATAGAAGATCTGCCAAGAAAGGTAAAATGTTGTAAGAACCTGGAAGCAAATTTTACAGTGGATGATCTAATGATTAAAGCACTTTCTATACACTTTTGTCTGAATAAATTATTTTCTCTTAATTTAATCAAAGTCTAGTATATCCTGGTGTAAATTTTTTTTCATTTTTAATAATTAGTAATTACATAATAATTATGAGATAACACTGTAATAAAATTGACGTTTTCCTAATTGTTTCTGTCTAGAAAGCAAAGGAAATGGCTTTTTCCTTCAAACTTTGCTTTTGTGACAACAGAAAATAGAGCCCATGAAAATAAATCAAAAAAAAAAAAAAAAACATGATTTGCATTCCTCAAAGCCTTGCGCTTTTAACTATTGTAATCATTAACCTAGACTCGATCGAATTTCTAGTGTTTTCATAAAATTAGTTATTAAATATAAAAAAATATAAATAATATAAAACAAAAAAAAATTTCTGCCATGACTTTAATAAAAAAAAAAAACTTATTTATAATAATTTCGATCATCTGTGAATAGTTCCTGAAAGTTTCATTAACATCCGACAATTATTTATATTTTTGCAAGATGTTCCAAATTAATGTGTATCATAACAAAAAAAAAAAAAACGTGCTAAAAATTGTCTATATTATTTACTACTTCTGCTGATACAAAGAGAAACAAGGTTTTTTTTAATTTTTTTTTAATCAAAATTTAGAATTTCTTTTCTCTTTATAATAACATTAACATTTAGACGATAAAACTTTGTTTTTGTCAAGTTTGGCATCTTTTTCATCATGCTATGCTATTTTTTAGCGATTTTGTCGAGTTACCTACATTTACACCAGGATATACTAGACTTTGAACACAGCTATCAAGGATCATATAATAAAAACATGATAAGAGACTATATTTGGGGGCTGATTTGTAAAAGTAATTTGCAGTATAGGCATAAATTGTGAAAAACTGCTCACTTCTGTTTTTGTGGTCTCTCTTGTGTAATCTTAGAATAAATAAATGCTACTTTTGAATCATGTAATTTTGTTCTTAGTTTGTATGAATGAAGATGTTCACATTCACCATTTTTCTAATGAGAAAAGGTAATTTCAAAAATATCATTATCCTGGTCACAAAAACAAAGTTTGAAGGCAATATTAGCCATTTTTCATACTTTCTAGGTGTAAGCAAATAAGAAATAATAGTTGCTACCCAAGGATGAAAATCATGTTACACAGTGTAATCTTTCATATATTCAGAAACAAATGCAACCAAAGATGTTAGTAAGTTATTCATTTATACTCAAATGCACACTTGTATAATATTAGGTTGGTACAAAAATAATGACGTAATAATGTCGTTTTTTGACGTATTTTTTAACGTCAAAAAACAACATTACTGCATCATTATTTTTGCACCAACCTAATAAAAAAGAAAATGAGACTAAGCATAATAGTAATTGATAAACAGGTAATTTTTCTAACAAATTATAAGTCAATACTGATTCAAAATGTTTAACATCTACAAAATATAATGTTGCCAAAACAGTGACTATATATTTTTGAAAGCCTGAATGCTTTTAATATTCCTGTGTGTGACTTTGCATGTGCTGCAAGCAATCTGGGATTGCAAAGGAAATATTTGTTGCAGATTACTTCCACTATGCAGAGAATAAATCACTAAGTTCAGACTCGAACATCAAGGCCAGAAAGAAATGCTGAAAACTCGATTCACACAACCAGTCAGAAAAACAACTCTCTCCTACAAATGCAGTAGCCAAAATACCCAAATTTTGGCCCCAATTCAAGAACACCAACTTCTTTTATCTCAATTTTTGCATATCAAAATACTTTTATAGCAACTCCTGCGATGGACTTATTTTTTAATTTAGATATTCTGTCTTCAGCATGTCATGCAGAATACGTGCCTTTTTTTTTGGTAAGTAATTTTCTTCTTCACCACAATTTCCATCATAGAATACACATGATGCACTGTCGCTTGGTTCAATGAGGTAAGTCACCGTTTTCTTTGCTATATGTGCATAGGTAATGTATATGCATATGTCAGTGTTGTGTGTGAGTGACTTAAATGGGATTGTGCTATTTAATGTATACACAAGTACACACAATTAGAATGAGTTTGAAATAAGATATTAGAATAAAACATACATTTCCCACTAAGTCTGGACACCTCCTATCATGGCTGAGCAATAAAATCAATTTGGTACAAGAAAAAAAAATTAATTTTTTAAACCAAAAAAGAATAAGATTCTATTGAACTTTTCAAAAATTATTTGGTAATAAATGGAATTATTTTTAAAACATTTTTAAAAATTTTGGAGAAATATTTTTAGATCTTTCACTGAATTAAAAAATACAGACACAATTTGAATGAACATCTGTGTTGTGAGGGTTGATTTCCTTTTCTTGTCTAGCAACAACTCCTGGGTAACAGAAAAAAAGTCAAAATGGGCAGCCGCTTAAAGACATTTTTATGACTCCTCCTGTATTTAAACTGAATATATTTTTCCAATAAGTATAGTATTCTACATGAACAAACGATTTAGATTTGAAATTTGATGATCTTGGCAACAGCAAAGTGAAAGTTACTGAACTAGTAAAAGTAAATTCAAAACAAATTAAGTAAACTTTAATAAAACTAAAGTCTATGATTATATGAGTTTGTTAATTTGACAAATTAACTTTTATTTTAATGGAACCAACATTAAGTTTTATTTGCAACATTCACATATAAAACAAAAGTTTGTAGTAGATACTGCCACAAAATTCACAAAACCAGAGACTTAAAATGAATTTTTTAAAATGAAAATTCTTTCTTAAAGTTTTTATTTCAGTTTTAATTTCAAGTTAAAAAATTAAATATAATGTTTCCAATAAGCAAAATACATTTTCTGTATTTCAAAACTAATTTAAATTGGCTGGAAGACATTTTTGTTTTGAAATTGCTAAACATCGCTGATTTTAGCACCATTTTTAGACATCTTTCATCACAATGTAATTCTCTACTCTACCCTACTCTCGACCCAATTGTAAGCTTGTAAATACACTACACACACAGCATAAATATTTATATTTAAAAATATTTATTGAATCAGGAGTAATACAAGTTCAAAATACTTATTAGCATTACTATTATTTTATACTGTTTGATTTTATTTATATTATAAAAAAATAATAAGTTCTTATGACAGTGTTGTTAAGTCAAACTGGTTACAATAAAGGAGAACAACTACAAGATTAATAAAATACAAATTAACTGAGGGTTATAAATCATTTACAAACACACAAACTAATAAAGAGTAAATGGAATCATAAGTGCAATAGAATAAGGAACTAGGAAAAAACCTAATCAATAAAAAACAAACAATACAAAACACAAAAAATTGAAACGTTCTCTTCCAAAATTAATTTCCAAAAAAAATCTTTGATGAAGCTTAAATAAAAGCAAAACATGTTAAATTTATAAATATTTCTATTTGTTCCTTATTCTGTTGAATTTTAATCCATATTTGAACCCTGTGTGTTTGTGCGTGGATGCACTAACAGTTTCTTCTTTCACACTTCTCACTTGTAGAACTCTTTGCCATCTTGCTTTTATCAATTCAAAAATTTTAATGCAATATCAATTATGTTCCATCTTCTTAATTTCTGTTCTTTTATTGTTTTTTCTCCTTAACGTATATTTTCTCATACTCTATCACACTCAGTTACCCCTTGCATCTCAGTAACTTTATTGCCTTACTTGGGCTGAAATGATTATATGTACAGAGTAGGGAGGCAAAATTTGCACTAAAAGTTTTACTTGTTTTTTTCATGAAGTCATTCAACTAATTTTATGAAACCTGGTACATTTTATTATCATAACCATGCATAATAATTACCCACATTTTTTTCAGATAATTATGTAAAAGATGAGTGTTGAGGAAAACGAATTTCAAAGGGTTTGTAATATAATAAACCTCAACAAATGTACAATAATGATTTGATCAACACTCTAAAATCCAAAATCTCAAAAGACCCATTGAAATCCATGAGAAAATTAGCAACTGAACTTGAGGTGGATGCTAAAACTATCAGAACAACAGTAAGAGATGACTTAAAACTAAAATCTTACACAAGAACACAAAGACATTTTCTGAAACAAGCCATAAAGGCCAGAAGATTGGAAAAGTTCTTACTTATCTTAAAAGGAACAAGTCCACTGGGAAAATTTTCTCAGACAAAAAGAACTTTACTGTTGGCACGGTTCTGAATCGCAGGAATGACAGATATATTGCACACTCAAAAGCTCATGTCATGGGCACTTTCAGAACAAAGCATCCAGCTCGAGTTATGGTCTTTGTGGTTGCAGCTTCCGAAGGGAAAAAATGCCTATCAAATTTTACAAACCTGGTGAAAAAATTAATGCTAATGCTTATTACAAGACTCTGAGATACAATGTATTACCATGGCTCAAAGCCAACTACCCAGAGGGAAACTATGTATGGACTCAAGATGGTACACCTGTCAACGTACAGAAATTCTGCAAATCCAGTTTTGCCGAATTTTGACCATCACACTTCTGGCCCTTTTCCAGCCCAGATATCAACCCTCTAGATTATGCTGTTTGGAGAATTTTAGAACATGCTACTAATAGAACCTCTCATCCAAACATTAACTCTTATGGATACCATCAGAGAAGAGTGGGACAAGATATCCTCTAGTTTTTTGGAGAAGAGTTGTAAAAATTTCAGGGGGTGTGGGGTGGCAGTAATTGAGAAACAAGGAGGACATATCAAATAAAATGTTTCTCATTTTGTATTTGTATGTTGGAATCATTCATAGTTCTTTAAATAAACTAATTAATCAACTATAAGGCTTTTTATTTCAATACCAAAATTATGCAAGTTTTGCCTCCCTACTGTGTGTGTGCGTGTGTGTATATGAGTGAGAGCATGTGTGAGATACTGATTTTGCTGAAGTAAAATTTAGAACAAATTTTTTTTTTTTTTACTATAATGCTTAGCAAATACATTCAAATAATATGACACTTATGGTTATGGTAAGAGATTGTTACCAAGGGCAAAATAAGTTTTAATTGAAGACAACAATAATATGTAATCATTTATAAACAATAAACACAAATATGTTTAAAAATACACATACAGATTGTTTAATTTGGTGTAGCTAACACTTCTTTAAAGTACAAGGATTCAAAGTCCTAAAGTGATTATCTTCTTTTAACTATGTAAAGCTATTATAACGGGCATACACAACCGTCTCTCAAGAAGAGCCGACAATATACATTCTCTTTAGACAAACAGCTGTCAAGGAGATAAAGAAAAGAAATCAGTTAAATTAATCTTCAATAACTTGTTCACACAACTTTTTTTTAAGCAAATAACTGCCAGTTGAAAGATATTTGTGGCACTCTACATAGTGCAAAAAATAGCTTCCTGATATGAAACCTATTTATAGCACAAATACCATAGGAAAATTTATTAAAAATAGCAGTCATTTAGAAGGTGGTAATTTGTTGCACCTTCAACAGTCAAACAAATGATATAGTACTTTTTTGGTAGCAGTAGACAAAGTGTGAAACAAACAAAATCTTCAGAAGGAAATTAAAGGAAAAACTCATATAGAGTTTTTTAATGCCAAAGTTCAAATACAATGCTCAATAACTACTCAAGATAGAAGGTAACTGTTAAAATAATTATGATGTGTGGAGGCATGGTATGAGTGAAAAAGGAGGTGGTAAAAATGAAGCTTATGAGAACACAGAAGATAGATAAGAACTGACTCTTAACTTGAAAAGATTATGATTGTAGTATTCAGAGAGGCACACACACAGAAGTTTCTTCCACAAAGTGACAGTTCTTGGGAAAAACAGCTGTTGGAGTGAAACTCTCCTTACAAAGCAAATGAGAATGTAGGATCAAGTGCCCTAGCTATAAAGCTTTGAACTGGTGGAAGTAAAGAATGGCACTCATCCAAACATTTGCTATGGAAATCCTAATAGAGTAATGATAGACTTCTAACATTGCATCTGTGGGAAAGAGACTGCAAAATAGAGAATAGGTCTTTCCCCACAATGTAACTGATTTTATCAAGGCTGGAAAGTTCTACAATTGAATATGCATTTTTCAATATGCAAGATGCAATTATAAAATCTTATATTTGATAAGCTTAAGAATCCCTAGCAGTATATCATTTCAACTCTCTTTAAGAATATATATATATATATATATATATATATATATCAAAAATACTTCCACCTACAGATTTAAGTCATTCAATGAAATATGGTTTTCTGACATTCCTTTTTGTCATACTTGAGAACATTTAAGACATCCTTTCACAATAGACAACAACAATGTGACACAAAGTAATTTATGTCATTATACTACAGTTTGAATAACTAAATTAGAACAAAGTTGCATTCAAGTTACCTCAAAAATTCAAAATCTGAGAATTACATCTCAAAAGTATCCCCTTTTATTTGTAATACACGTTGGAGAAATACAATTTTTATATGAACAATAAAAGGCATGTTTAAAAATTGTTTTAAATTCTGAATAGCAGAATCAAATGGAAATTAAATTATAACAAATAAGCTAAAAAAATTAAGCTCAGTTATAAAACAAGTTGAATGGATTAGAGAATGTTAAATGAAATATTTGTATTAATATAGTTAAGTGTTGTGGTAACAGCCAGTTACACTCCTTACTATCATGAATGGACTGATCCATTCATGATAAGTAGTCCTGGGTAACTGTCTAGGAGAAAGAGGATAGTACTATTGCAGTGACTTGTCTAGCTGAGCACTGAATACTACTATTCATGACTGACTATTAAGTTAAGCGTTGTTTTGCCAGATACCAAGTCACAACTGTTGTCACTGGGGATGATTCACTATTTATTATAATAGTGATGGACAAGGATTCATTTTTTTTTTAACTTAGTGAAATCAGTACATTGAAAAAACTTATGACAAAAACAACGGAACATTAAAACATCTGAAATATACATCAGATGCAAATTTCCAAGTCAAACATTTAAAAATGGAAGACTTGGAAGCAGTAATGTCAGAATTAATGAAACAACAGCAAGAACAACAACAACAAAAAATACTAGATCTTTTTATGAAGAATAAAGGTAACAAAAAAGTTTACTTTTTTCTCACAGGACAGATATAAATACAATTGGTGAATTTGAATATAACCCTGATGAAGGGGCATAAATCTGCAGCATTTTGCAGACACTATAAGGAAATCTTTAAAAATGACTATAAGCTGGTCAAACAAGGAAAAAGTGCACCTATTACTAAGAAAGTTAGGACCCATGGAACATGAAAAATACATGTTATAAAAACATTGAACTAATGACACACTATGGCTAGAATTGAGGAAATAGATGTATCTCACATAAAGTCGGTTTGTCCCAAAGCATATGAGAAAACAAAATACTTTACAAAACCAAACCCATGTTACAAGAGGAACTGCTCTTTTAAGAACAAAAAATGTTTTGAATGTGGAAATGTGGGACACAAGAGTTTGAATTGTATAGTTAAAGAAAAAGAATAAAAAGTCAAAATTCATGAGTATTGTAATTGTAGTGTCTATGGCAGACAAGGATCAAAAAAGAAAATTTTTAACCATAAAAATAAATAGAAGAAATATAAAGTTTGAACTAGACACAGGGTCAGATTTGACTATTATAAGAAACATGGGAAAGAATTGTAAACTAATATTAACATTACCAAAAAAAAATTGCTAAGTTCCAGTTAAAGGAAAATGTGGTACAAATTTTTATATCAAAGAAGAATGTGCCTTTTTCAGCTGTGGATATGATAAACAAGGAATTAGATTGCTTGGAAAACATGAGAGTGATCTCCAAAATGGATTATAGCGACTGAAACACCCCAACTGTCTACATGAAAAAGAAGAATAACAAATCTGTGTGTGTGCCAATTTCCCCACGGGGCTGAATGATTGCCTGCAAGATTACAAATAATTTGAAAAACCCAGAAAAAATTTTCACAAAGTTAAATGACAGAGAGCACTTTACAAAAGTTGGACTTGTCAGATGCACATTTGCAAATCTAGGTTGACAAAGAATGCCCAAAACTGTTAACAATCAATAACCATAAGGGATTATATAAGTTTAGCAGATTACCTCTTGGAATTAAGGTAGTGCCTGGAACTTTTTAGCAAGTAATGGACACAATGTTAAACAATCTAAACTTCACAATCACCTACTAGATGACATTTTAAAAGTGAATATTGAGATCAGCATATTCACCAAGTAAATGAAGTATCCAGAAAAATAAATGAGTACAGGTTTAAACTGAGTGATGAGAAATGCAAATTTTTCATGATGAAAATTAAATATTTGGGCCAAATCATTGGTGATAGCAGTAGGAAACCAGACCCAGCCAGAACAAGTACAATTAAAAATTAAAAAATATGCCCTCCCCAACAAATGCACCATCTTTACAAGTATTTTTAGGTTTCACAAATTATGTTTTTATTCCGAACATGCATTTTTTTTTTTTACAAAAAAGAGAGGGAGAGAGAGAATACTCCAGATTCTAGTTGGACTTGTTTCGCTTGCATTTTAATCCCAAATTAGAAATAAATGTGGTGTGCTAGTAACTACAGTATCGGTACAGTAATTTTTCATAAGCACAAAGATTGTTCTGTAAAAGCTAGAGCACATGCATGAAGAACACTTATTGGCTGAGAAGAATTATAGCCAGATAGAGAAAGAGGTGTTGAGAATATCTTAGTAGAAAAATTCACAACAGATGGATCATCATACATTGTTATCTATTTTCGGATTGACAAAGGGTATTCTGACACATACAGTGAATCAACAACAGCAATGGGGGACAATTCTGTTGAGTTACAATTTTAAAATGGAAATCCTGCCATCAAAAATGCTAAGTCACACAGATGGTTTGTTGAGACTCGTACCTAAATTATGTGAACCTTTAGAAGATACGGTAATTTCAGCAACAAAACGCTGAGAATGAAAGTAAAAACGTTCTCTGCAATACCATATATACCAGTGATGCTGGATGAAATTAAAATAAAAACTCAAGTGGATACTTTTATTAGGAGTTAAAAAAAAAAAGAAGCAAGTAAGGTGGAAATTGAAGGAGATAAATAAAATTAAATTGAAAATTGACGGTGACAATATTTTCTCAATCTGCGATAAGGTTTTAATGTATGGTGTAAGAGTCATATTGCCTGCATCTCTTTAGAAACAGATGTTGAAAGAATTTAATACAGATCACCTAGATATCTCTAGAATGAAGTCCCTCATGTGCAACTACATCTTCTGGCCCAGTATGGACAAAGATATAATGAGATATGGTAAAAGCATGCAAAGGTTGTGCCATGGCAACTAAATCATCACCAGTTAAATTCCACCCTTGACCAAAGACAGACACAACATGGTCGAGATTAAACATTGATTTTGTGGGACCAATAAATGGTGTCTACTACCTAGTCATTGTTGACAGTTTTTACAAATAGCCAGAAATTTTAAAATGTAAGAGTCCAACTTCTACAATTACAATCAACTTCTTATATGAATTATTTGCTAAATACACTATCCCAGATACCATTGTTTTGGACAACACCACACAAGTCACTGCTAAAGCGTTTGAAAGTTTCTGTAATAACTTTGTGTTGCAACATATCAAAAAAAACCCTACCATCAAAGATCAAATGGGCAAGCAAAACACTTTGTCAATACATTCAAAAGGCATTAAAAAAAAAAAAAAAGACACAATGGAGGTAAAACAAAGGATATATTATTACAGCAGTTTTTACATGTATATCGGGTGATATCTAATCCTAACATGGTATCAGGTATGTCCCCAGCAGAACTAATGTTCGCAAGAAAAATTATATCAGTGTTTGACAAACTGCTACTGAATAAAGTTAAAAACAAGAAAAAAATCTGATACTCAGAAATACTTCAAATCTGGTGAAAAAGTATTCTTTCGAACATATAAAAATGGAAAGGAATGCTGGGAAGATGGATTAGTTGAGAGAAGCATTGGAAAGTCATTGTACATGTGTGCATAAAAGACATCTAAATCAAATAAGAAAAAGGTACACAGATGAACAGAGCATAAAAGAGGAGGAGCCAATAGTGGTTCTGTATAACATTTCCAATATACCTCTTGTCCCAGATAGCTCCAGAAACCACACACTCCATTAAAAGGAAGAAACAGGCTAGAGAAGTGTTGGATCTTAACCAAAAAAGAATAAAGTATAACTTCTATAGGAAGTAAGTCTCAAAAGGGGAGATGTTGTGGTAAGAGCCAGTTACCCTCCTTACTATCATCATGAATGCATCAGTTCATTCATGATGTAATCCTGGGTAACTGTCTAGGAAAAAGAGGATAATACTATTGCAGTGACTTGTTTAGCTGAATATTGAATACTACTATCACAACTGACACTGTTGAGTTAAGTGTTGTGTCTTGTCAGACTCCACATCACAACATTAAGTATAATACATTTATATCAACATCTTTTCATGTTGAAGAAACCTTTTGAAATTTTTTGTATTACTGCATGATGTATGAATATTCCATCTCCAAATTATTACTATATCCAATGGTCATTCTTTATAAATCAAAGTCATAGTAGAAATATACAAAGAAAAAAAAACACTAAAAACTAAGTATCTTACTTCCTTATAGATACTTGGGTATAAATACAAACACTAAATTCTGTAATATATTCATGTTGCATCCAGGACAACACCATGTCAATATACTTTGCAGACAGAATCAAAGAGGCAATATTCTATTAAGATTATGACATACCAAAATCATAACGAGGATGTATAAAACAATTATTTTTATCTAATATTTCTGTCATATACATAAAATAAAAATATATAGAATACTTGGTGCCTCTTGAAGTTTAAAATATATTGATTGCTTAATAAAATATTTTATAGACCTGCCACAGACAATATAGTAAGCTTAAAATTAAGTAAATATGAAAAAATAATTTTTTCAATCAGACAAATAAAGAAAACACTGAACAAAGTTTGTATTAACATTTCCATTGAGAATCTGCAATTTCAAAAAAAAAAAAACAACAAAAAAAAAAACTACCTACCTTCATTCTTAAATATTCAGGGCTGAGATTTAAATTTCTTAATTATTAACCTCTTTAATGTCTAATTTGACAAATCATTTTTTATGTTCAATTTTATCATTATGTTAGAATTTTGAATTTTATTTGAACACTATTCAATTTCTAAGTAAATAAAACAAGAGAACAAAAAATACAATTAACTATTAAAAGCTGTAAAAAAAAAAATAAAATAAAAAAAATAAAAGTAATAACAAATTGCATGAAGGTTTTAAAACATACTGCAACTAAATTTGTTTTAACAGGATGTAGTAATTTATTCAAAATTATATATGTTAAAAAGTTCAATTTTACAAAGCATTTTTAAACAATTTACCAAAGAAAAGAGAGTAGGGGTGGGTAAAAGGCTGAGCAAACAATTTTCATAACTAATGGCAGTAGACATCTATATTTCCGAGATGAGGTACTGTAATTATTTACATTGTTCAGACTGTTGTCCTCATCTTTATTGTCATATGAGTTGGTTGGATTCAGTGACTTGACTCAAAAAGTTGTGAATTCAATATCTGGCTATGATAGTGGTGAACAAAAAACTTGGAGAATTACAAGATTACCCTATGCAAAGCAAGTGGTGTACCAATAGACATCAGTTTGAAGTATGGATCAATACAAGCTTCAATACAAGCTCCCTTACAACTGGAAGGTCCCTAGAGTTAAATGGGGACATAGTAGAGGATGCATGCTGGTTGCATCCTGAGAAGCATGTTCAGCATATAAACATAGCCAAGTTGGATGCCATACTCAGGGATGTTAACATAGCACTTCAATGGAAGGCACAAAAGTTGCACTTATTCATGGACTCTGCATGTATTCATGGATGGATATCTAACACTGACACTGGAAAGAGCAGAATAAACACAAAGACTTCAAGTGAGCTGCTCATTCAGAGGAGGCTCAGCACTTTGGAAAAACTGGTCAGTGAATATGACATTGGGTGACAAAGAAATCCAACCAGAACAGAGCAGACAAGTTGACGAGGGCATCATGGAGATGGCTCAATGCGATGAGGAAAGAGACAGAACTAGTGAAACTTTTCTGTGCAGTATTAGTGAGCAAATGCGGCTCAGACAAGATAAAGTCAGTATAGCTTCAAAGTGGGCATCCTGGCATTAAAAGGACCCTGTACTTTGCAAAGCAGTGTCCAAGACAGTGGTTAGGGCCATAGTCAGAGAATGTAAAGAATGCCACTCCATTGACCCATCACCAATTCGATGGTCAAGAGGAAAGTTAGACATTAGCGATGTGTGGACATGGGTTGGGATGCACATCATGATGGTAAACATTAGCTGATGCTGATTGACTGTGGACCTACACCATTCATAATCTGGTGACAACAGCCAGCGTCATCAATCATTTAAAGGTCCTATTTTTTTTAAAAACAGGAACCTCCTGCTGACACCTTACTGACAATGGCACTGCTTTCCATATTAAATTATTCAAGGACTTTTTAGATGGGTGGGAAATCCATATTCATTTCTGCTGCATGCACATCCCCTCTGGTAATGGGAAAGTTGAACATTGCTACTGAAGTGTAAAGGGAATTACTGCAAGGAAACAATGCTCAGTGATGGAAGCCGTATATTGGCACAATATTACCCACAAAGATGATGTGTCATCTTCTACTGCACCTGCCAATGGGATTTACCATTAAAGTCCAGGCACAAGGTATTGATAAAACACCTCCACCAAAGCAAGAAGGTGGGCGATTGACATATGGGTTAGGGGACTGTGTGTGTATAAAACCCCCTCAAAACCAATGGACAACTCAATATCAAGTGGGATAGGGATTAGAAGACCATGCGATTTGTTTTGATAGGCTGCCACACCATGTAAGGGATCTGCACCTCTTTGTTGGTTCAAACACATCAACAAGTGATGGCAACAGCAAGTCCTCTAACAATGAGGGACTGGTCAAAATAAGAGATGCCTCAAGTATATCCTCAGAAGAAAACTAGTGGAAATATGTCTGATGTCCCATTGGGAGGTGATCCATCAGATGAGGAGATGGCAATTGTTCCTTTGAGAAGAAGCACAAGGCTTAAGAAACCTACCCCTGACTGTCATCAGTGTGAACATGAGACCAAGGGAAGTGTGGCAAAAGTGAAAGTCAATTACCAAGAAAAAGGGTAAATGTGTTCTGTATGATACACTGAAGACAAAATAAGCAAAACAGAAACAAGTCAGTCACAGGTGTTGCCATAATTGCATCTCGTATATGCTAATATTGTGTGTCCTCTCCCACCTATTGACCAATGAAAAAATTGGTCCATTGATAAAAGTGGTTGCTGTTCTTGAATTGGTAAGTCGTTTATTTTTCTACCTCATCCATGTTGGATTTCTGATCATTTACATGATTTTGACATTTCTTTCTGCCCTGGATCTTCATGTTTGGACTTGCGATTTGATTATTTCTGACATATCAATTTTCCAACAATTGGTTTACAAAAACAAACCATTATCATTGAAAAGAAAGAAAATACAGGAGCATAAAACTAGCGGAAAATAGCAACGAGTACATGGAGAATAAAGTAAGACAGGCATTAAAATGGTTGCAAACAAAGCAGAAGATCAAGAATAATCAATAAAAATGATGTTTAAGAGAGAATACACACTCAAGATGTGTAAAACAAAAGAAAATTTAAAAAGTTAAAAAAAAAAAGTTAAAAAAAAAAAGAAATGAAGGAAAAGAAAGGATTTGAGGAAAGCATCCAAAGAAATAAAAGCTATTATGAATTGTCATGCTAACAATGCTGACAGATAAAAAAAAAGAGGAAATGGTAAATAAAAT
>OZ010574.1:118697151-118761137 GCA_963932145.1 Acanthosepion lycidas | reverse complement strand
CTAGGCACCGACTCTTAGTTCCCTTTAGATAACGTAATACTTACTTAGCTCTAGTTAAATGCACAGTTCCCAGTTTATTTAAGTGTTGGGACAACTTAGTAACCGTATAGCAGATATCTGGCCTGGTTGATGTCATCACATAAATAAGACTTCCGACCAATGTTCTGTATTCTTTCTCACACACCTCTATACCATCTTCATTATTCATAATTGTGTTTAAATTCATTTCACATGGAGTAGTTCTTGTTTTACAATTTTGCATGCTGAATTTAGATAAGAGCCTCTCGATGTATCTAGATTGATTCATTGTAATAGTGTTGCCTTCAAATTCGAACTGTATACCAAGAAACCATGACAGTTGGCCCAAATCGGTCATTTTAAACCTTATTTCTAGGGAATTTTTTATTTTTAATAGAGCGGACTCACACTTTGATGCAATTAACATATCGTCGACCCAAATAACCAGAATTACTAATATTTCATTATTAAATGTTCTCGTGTACAGACATGGGTCAACTTGAGAGGATTGAAATTGTTGTTCAATTAAAGAAGAATGGATTAATTTATTCCATGTTCTTCTGCTCTGAGTTGATATAGTAACTTTTTAAGTTTCAATACATAATTATCACCTTCTTCAAAAGCTTCTGGCGGTTCTATGTATATTTCATAGTCGATGGCAGCGTTCAAATAAGCTGCTTTAACATCCATATGGTGTATATCCATACCATAATGTGCGGCTGTTTGCATCAAAATTCTAATTGTTGTCATGTTTGTTGTTGGACTGAATGTTTCTACATAATCTTCCCCGTATATCTGCGAAAATCCTTTAGCTACAAAACGAGCCTTGTAGACTGGCGATCCATCCTCAGTTCGCTTTACAGTATAAACCCAATGGCTGCCGATAATATTTTTATCATCCGGGGCCTTTTTTAATTCAAAAGTGTCGTTTGATACTAAAGATTTAATTTCTTTTTGCATGGCAGCTATCCACCGTTTGGAATTGACAGAATGTATGGCTTCTTGATAGTTCTTTGGGATACATTGTACCGAATAGCAACAGTCAATGTCACAGATATTACATTGACCCATTCCAAAATAGTCTGGCTTTCTTCTATTTCTTGTCGGATAACGTGGAATTTGTCCCCCCTCATCAGTTATATTTTCTTCTAACTCAAGTTTTGCATCTGATTTTTCCTCATCTCCATCATCTGGTATAACACCTTCCTCTGATTGTGGATTTTGAACAGGTTTTCTACTTATAGGCCCATAATTAGGCCATACTAGTTCGGGTTGGACTAGTTCCTCGCAGTTAATGTTTTTTTCTTCGGGTTCGTCCCCTGGCTCAAAGGAATCTGTAAATCTGACGCATCTGATCTTCCTTATTTTAGTTTGTGGAAAATAAATCATATAGGCCGGACTTGTCTTGTCATACCCAATAAATATGCCCCTTTCACTTTTTGGATCTAGTTTTGCCCTGTGGTCAACATATGTATAGCAAATTGTACCAAAAATATGCATATCACTCACATTGGGTTTGAAGTTCATATAAGCTTCGTAAGGAGTCTTTTTAATGTTACTATTATAGCAACGGTTTCTTATATATACGGCTATATTTAATGCATAAACCCACAGATTTTTAGGTAACTTAGATTCTATTAGCAAACATCTAGCCATATCAAAAAGCGTCCTCCAACTGCGTTCAACGACTCCGTTCTGGTGTGGAGAATAAGAAGAAGTTTTCTCATGTTTAATGCCTTCATTTATTAGGAGGTTTTCGTGAGCATCAGAAGTAAATTCTCCATTATCTGTCCGAATTATTTTTACTTTTCCATACGGGGAGATATCGGATAGATTTTTGTAGCTTGCAGGGTATCAGATTTATTTTTCAGAAAATATATAATAAGTCCTGTATATTCGTCAACAAAGTTTAATACATATGAATAGGTGTCTATACCCATTGGGGAAATTGGACCCGCTAAGTCGCAATAAACAAGATATCTGTTGCTTTTGGGATCTGACCCCGATTTCTATATTTCGTCATTTTCCCCTTAATACATGTGTCACAATACTGTAAGTCCTTTGGAAATGTAATTTTCATTCCAGTGACGTGTTCTTGTAATCTTAACATCCAAATTATTACAGTGGCCTAATATTTTATGCCAAGTCCTTAAGTCATGCGTGGCTATCTTCACAGACTTAATACACAAACGTCCATTTTGCTGTATATTAAATTCAGTTCCGTCTGGATATATTAACTTTGAATTGTCTCAGTGAAAATTGACTTTAACGCCAGTTTTAACTGCAGACCGAACCGAAAAAATATTTTGTTTAAATTTAGGAATATATAAAGCCTTTTTTAATAAACATTTACAAATATTTCCTTTTGTATCTCGTAGATAAATACAGGCATCGCCTCTTTTTGAAACTGAATTATTAGCTCTGGTCCCGTCAGCTAACTCGATAAAATGTGAGTCGGTGTCAAAATTAATAAATTTTGTTTCATCTGTAATTACATGATTTGTCGCACCCGTATCGATTAGGTAAGAGTTATAACTATGGCTACAGTATCCAATCCAAACGAAAAGGCATATGTTCGTCCATTCGAAGAAGTTTTTACAAAAATCATTCCGTTTATAAAATTGACATTTTGCACGGACATGGCCGACATTACCACAACGAAAACGAACGATATGTCTTTTAGTATTGTTATTTCTGTTATAATTCTTGTAATAATTGTTTTTAAGGACCTTGTTCTTAATATCATAATTCCTAGTCTAATTGGTTTGAGGGACTGGTTTTCTGAATTCTTTAAATGACGTTCTCAGTTGCATTACGTTATTGCCTTGATTTTGGGGGGGTACACATTTTTTTAGTTTCTTCATAGCTACGTAACGCCATTTTAAACTCGGTGAAAGTTAATTGTTTATCTTTTTGAGTTATAACTGTCATGAATGGTTTGAATGACTGTGGCAAACCCTTTAAGACCATGGCTATTAGCAGCCCATCCGAGATAGTCTCACCTGCAATTTTTAAGGTATTAGGTTGGTGCAAAAATAATGTCGTTTTTTGATGTTCAACTTCAAAAGAAAAACGACATTTTTTGCACCAACCTAATATTTGTGATATTCTCAGCTCGTATAATATAATCTGTTACAGATTCATTTCCTCATCTCTTTAATACGGTTAGTTCAGTATATAAAGCAATAATTTTAGGCTTACCTTTTAACAAGTAGTGTTCACGCAAAATTTGTAGGGCTTGCCGTCTATTGTCTTTGGCCTTTCTCATTATTAAACACAAACTCCGGTCATCCAGGAATTGTATTAATTCAGCGAACTCGGTTGCATTTTTTTCCATAAAATCATCATCCCCCTTCTGGTCGTCTTCGCAAAGGATGATGTCATGGAGTTTTTGTATTCTGAGGTAGCCTAAGAACTTCGTCTCCCACAATTCATATCTTGATTCCTTCCCATCAAAATATAGTTGTGGTCTGCGCTTATAACCAATGTTGTTCATGTTGAATATTCTACATCTTCTGATTGGTTAACCTTATATTGGTGGAGTATAAAGTGAGTCAAGTCATTTGGGCTAACTCACTAGTATATATACACAAAAAACTGCAACAGGCATGACTGAATAGCTCTCCAGCTTTCAATCTGGATATATGGATGGAACTGGTTAGGTGCTCAGTTTTGCAGTAACACTATGAGCACACCTGATCATGAAACATGAAACTCACAAGTTTTATCTAAGAAATTCAAATAACAATACTATTATTATTATACTATTATCATTAATATTCATCATATTATAATTTGCTTGTTCCTTAATTAGCGTGTATGCTAAAAGTCATACTCAAACATGCTGTTTGGTTTCAGCAAGAAAAAGAAAGGAAAATGAGGAAACAAGAAGTGATAACACTATTAACATCTCCACCTGGTCATGGAACATGAGGATACTCACAGACTTCATATAAGAAACTCAAATAATATTATTACTATTATCATTATTACTACTATCATTACCACCATATAATAATTCTGCTTGTTGCTTAGCACGTCCACTATGCTCTTCATGAATAATAAACTATTTGTTTTGATTTTGTTTTGACAGAAAAGACATCAAAAATGCTGTTTAGTTTCAGTGAGATAAAGAAAAAGAAAGAGTGATAACAAGCATGTATTTAATATATGCTTTAATGAAATAGAAAACAGTGTCAATTTTGGATTTTTTTCATTTGTACCCTCTTTAAATAATGACCTGCATTCACACTTATGATTTTTATTGCAATATTTTGTTAAAATTATCATGGTCAAATATTTAATCATGCAATAGGAAAATTTCTACATGTATTTTATATTTATGGGACTCACAAGGCACTTATTCAATAATTATGATGAGAATTAAGATTCATCAGAAAATTTAAATAGCAAAATCTTAAGATTTTCACAGGTATTTCTAGTTATTATTGCTACTGTTGCTCGCTTGCATATGACACATTTGATAATGATGATGGTGGTGGGGGTGATTTAAAAATTTCACAGTTCAGTCAGTGTTTACTTTTTGTTTTATGTTATCAAATTAAAGGCTTGCAGATATTCTTTAACAGATATCTTTGTTGGTTTATAAAATGCATCATTTGAAAGTGAAAAGAAAGATTGGAATTATATTGTCAAATATATTTTTCAAAAATTATTGTTTGTTTCTTAGGGAAACCAAAAGAACAAGTCCTAATGGTGATGAAATTGTCTTAAAATTTTAACATCGTAAATTTCATGAAAATGAAGAAAATTATTCCATGAAAATGAATATGTGAAAGTCAAGACTATAAATACATTTTCTCTGCTTTCGGATCAGTAAGAAGTAATGGAATCATAGTATTATTGTTAATTAGCTATAATTGTTGGATATCACTGCCAAGTGTCTCACTAAAATGTTCTTACTAATTGTAGGTGAGTAGTAATTTAAGACTAACATTCTTGCAACCAGTCAGAAACATAAGCTGAATGGTTGCTAATACATTTGGCATATGGATAACCCAATTTTTCCTAGATTATCCAAAGGCTTCAATTGCTTATGATATCAAATGCCTTTGCCAGAACAGTATAAATAACATACAATGTAGGGTCTTTATTCATGACATTTCTCTTGAATTTGCCTTAAGGCAGAGATCATGTTGGTTATGTGCCAGTTTACTCTAAAATCACATTGATTTAAGTGACTAGTATGTTTATTATTAGTCTCATGATGAATTTGTCAGCAATCAAAAGTCAATAAATATCCCAGTAAACCGAGCAGTCTAACTTAATCTTTTACAAAACAAATAAGTTATAATAACTATATCCTTGACATTATAGGGCAGTTTGCCCTGACCACAACACCTGGCAAAGGGTTTGCAGAACTTTTCATGCCTAACAAAGTTTCTATATTTCAAAATTTCTGGAGACATACAATCAACACCTGAAACTTTGCCACATTTCTGCTACTCGACTGCTTCCTCAATTTTTTGTGTTGCTGGCACCATATCCAGATCTATTAGGTTGATGCAAAAATAATGTCGTTTTCTCACATGTGAGAAAACGACATTATTTTTGCACCAACCTAATAGTTTGATTGGTTACTGCTGGATGCAATTAATTTCATGCTCTTGTGTTGCAAGTGCTTAGATTGGATATTTAGGATGGAATCTACTAGGTGGAGCAAATACAGATATTGTGCATTTATAAAATTTAGAAATGTTGAGAGAAAGACTTTTAAAAGCTGTATTGAAAACTAAACTTACAAACTGTATCAAAATATGTTCAATATAATGAAAATAACCCCAAAATCTCAACTTGATATTTTTGTAATAAGTGTATATTCACTGAAAGAAATTAATCTTGCACTGCATCAAAACTAGTCATTCATATTCATTGATAGACCACTCAATAATACATGTTAAACTTAATATAAAAGTGTTTTCTATCTGCATAAAATTGCCATTGGCCTCCACCACAGCATCCTGACAATTTCAGAATTTCTTGCATCTATTCTGGATGGTCTCCTTGTTTAAGTTGGTGAATGCTGCCATAATCTTTGCCTTCATTTCATCTATGATGTTACAAGGAGTTTTTTGGTCACTCGCTCAACTGTGGTGAACACATAATAATCAAGGGGGTTGCAGTTTGAGGAGTTAGGTGGGGTGATGTAGTCACAGAAATTGTCTTACATCCATGACTGGGTTCTCCTGTTTGTGTGGCATGGTGCAGAGTCATGTTGCCAGACATAGGGTTTTCCAGCAGCCACTCTCTTAACCCAGGGCATCACTACCTCCTCAAGAGACTTGAAGTAGGCCTCAGTGTTGAGTCTGAGTTCTTTTCTTATCAGAAAAGATCAGAGAGAGTTTTCCGATCTGCTGTACCCTTCATAATAACCATTAGTCTCATTCAATTCTTTCCAAATCCTCTGCACTGTCCTCAGAGTGACACCCAAACACTCTGAAATGTTCATATGGGACCTTCTGGCACAAATGCCAAGCATTTCAGCATGCCATTTCTAAATTTTTGATGGAGTGAATTGCATCATGGTGCTCTTTTTCTCACAGACAGTGCCCAACTGACACTACTATACTGTACAATCAACAAAATCAAAAACAAACAATGTGCATGTGTGAAATAAAAAATATAAAATGGCAACAATTTACCCATCATACTCTGTACAGGAAATTCTACAGAAAGTAAAAGAAACTTAGAAAGACTAAACATCAATTATAAAAAAAACAGAATGTATGGCTGTTAGCAAAAAGAACAGCTCAAGATGCCAAAATCAAGTACAAAATTTAAATATTTAGGTAGTGTTTTAACAGATGATGGAAAATGTGACCAAAATCAGAAGGTGCATAGAAATAGTGAACATTGCCTTCAAAAAAGTAAAGTCTTAAGAAACAATAAAATTTTGTTAGAAACAAAGAAATTAGTGCTGAACTGTTATGTAATATCAGTTCTCCTATATGACAGTGAATTCTGGACAATCTCAGACATGAAGAAACCTGAAGTAACAGAAATGTGATTCTATAGTAGGATGCTGAGACTACCATGGACTGAACATGTGTGTAATGACAAAGTTTTAGAGAAAATGGAAACAAAACTTCGGCTTAACATCAGGAGGAGACAGTTAAAATTTCTAGGGCACATGAGGAAAGAGGGTTTAGAGAATTTGACACTCACAGGACATGTTGAAGGCATGAAAGACAAAGGAAAGCTATGAATAACCTACTGAACTAACTTGTACAAGCAGAACAGGGATTAGAAAGGATAGCAAAAAGAGAAACTTTACTAAGAGCTAGAAAAGAACATTGAGTTTATGGAGAGCCATGATCCCTCACATCCTGAAGAGACACAGCACATCAAAGAACATACAAAACATAAATAGCATATCTTTGGATAAATATGTAATACAATTATTAGTTTTTAGGGAATTGTAAGATCTAACAAACAACATAATTCCTCAGATGACAACATTGAGTAGAACTAATTTTTTCTACCAAAAATTATTTTTCCTTTGAAAACTTCTCAGTTAATAACCATTGTTCTGTTACCACAGTACATAAACTGTATTGTTTTACTTCCCCTTTGTTTGTTCCTTTTTAGTTTAGATACTTTTTTGAATGGTCACCATTTTGACCATTACCAGTTAGCCCTTAGTATATCAGGAAAAACCCCCACATCCTCCTGATCTCACCCACAAAGTTAACAATCATCAGTTTTAATAACTTTTATCTCTACATTGTTTAATGTAGCCAGATTTTATATGTTTGTATATCTCCATGTAGAATCCTTTCAACACGTATCCACTGTTCACATACACTGTTGCAAAATGTAACTTTCTTCTAACTTCTGCAAACTCCCTGCAACACTGGAATGTATTCTTGTAGCAAACTTTATAAATATTCATGTAAACTAAGTATTTGCTACCTTCATTTGCCCATTTAAACAAATGGTCTTGGTGTTATGTTCAGGCCTCCAGCTGCTTTTGTCATATTTCTTGTTAGTCTGAAAATACAAACAAGGCTAACTAATTTTATTTGTATATATTTCTTTTTCTAGTTTTATCCTTTTGGTTATTAATAAAGCTACCTATGAACATGGCTTCATTTTCAGAATCTGTAGTTGGAATGAAGAAAGAGAATATGGAATGTCGCTTACTCATGGTGGGAGAGAAGCAGCAATGACAGACAATTTCTCTTATAGAAAGATATTGCAACAGCCCGGAGAAAGAAACGAATTATGAGAAGGAAAAAAAGCTATAACACTCAACCAAAAATAGGAGTTGGCAATTTTGTTCATTTCATATGAGAAAGATTGCAAGAGAGTAAGAATGTGATTTAAGAGTAAGGAAGGCCAAGAGAGATCCTGGGAGAAGCCTTTTTTATTTTTATTTTTTGAACCACAAGCTATTTAAGTGATGTGGATATTGGAATAGTGTAGAGACGCGATACCATTGTTTAGTGGAGAAGGTGATATATTTGCATGGATAAAGAAGATGAAATTAGTTGCCAAGCTTCAAAAAGTGCCAAACCTTGCTAGTTTCCTTCCACTTTTTCTACAAGGGGTTGAACTTGCCCTCTACCTTGAAATGAGTGATGAGAACATGACAGAGACCAGACTGAAGAAAGTGTTCACCGAAGGGTCCTTTGAAGCTTACGAAAAGCTCAAGAGAATGAAATGGACTAGAGAATAAGTGGATGTCTATGCTAATAATATCAAAAGGTTGGTGAGGCTGACAGAATATCTCTAGAGAGGACTGGATCAGACAATGAAACAAGGGGGAGTTTCTGCACCAGTAGCTACCCTGTCAACAGAATGAAGTCACAGTACCAACCTCTATCAAATATAGAAGTGTCAGTGAGCAGTGTGATAGCAGCAATTGTTGATACTGGCTGCACAACCACTTTACTTAATCCCAAGCTTGTGAGCAGATGAAGTAGAAGTGGCAGTGTGAAAGCAATTGACGGAAGGGAGGTAAAATGTAAAGGAACCCAGCAGGTGGAGAAAAGTATATGGAGTAAGGATAAAAATGGAGGCAATTATTGTTGATCACATCATTGACGGGATCAACATTGTTGTCAAAATAGACGTTGATCAATAAGCTGGGAGGTGTGACTATAAAAAATGGTAAGGTGAAATTTGGAGAGGTACAGTGTCACTGCTGCCCAAGTTCCAAACTCTTGTAAAATTGAAGACAAGGACTTCACAGCAGAGTTTGATGGAAAAAAATGGACTGTGGAATGGAATTGGATAAGAGAGTCTCCAGTATTAAAAATCAAGGTGGAGTACTATAAGAATTCTTTGAAAGAAGAAAAAAAAAAAAAAAAGAGTAGTTGTTGAGGAGGTGGAAAGATAGATTACATAGGGTATTCTCTTGACATGGAAGAGGTGAAGTAAAAGGAGTGTTACTGTTGATGGCAGTGCAGGAGTTGAACCATTATACAGAGTACCATACTAGGAGTGACATAATTGATGTGTGTGATGAAAAGATGAGAAAGTGGAGGCAGTGAGAGGAATTATTATCGGAGAAACTATGGCAGTACCAGCTGGTATGCTATAAGAAGAAAACTTACTGCTTGACTCAGTTGGGATTGAGACTCAATGCTGCACTGAAAATAATGGCAGCGGTCCTAAAAACTGTACTGATGAAAAACAATAAGACAAAAGAAGCCACTGATTCATACACTGATGACATAATAGATGCAACAAAGGTACCGACAGAGGAAGTAGTGGCTCATCTTAAGGAATCCAAATTAAAGCCACCAGAACCTTAAAAGTGGGGGCAGCACTGACTCAAGGTGAAGAGAAGAAAAGTGGGTGAATTGATGTTTGGACAGGCAATGAGGTTCCACGGATGGCAAGAGAGATGGGTAATTGGGAATTGTTCTTGGTCTGTGGAAAGCTGTTAGGGAACTACCCCATTACTGGATGGCTGCAACTGGCACGCAGCTCCATGAAAAAAGAGCAAGCTGAATAGCCTAAGAATGTAAAGTCAATGATGATATTGTCACTGTGATACAGGAGATCTTAGCTGATGTAAAGAAAGAGGACCTTGTCACGGACTTGGCACATTCCTAAAATGCAAATAGGTGTAGTGTCATGCGATACTAGCGGTATTGCTACAGGCATAGTTATAGAGATCATTGATTTGATGGTGGAAGATGCAGCATGGCCGAGTGAAAAGGATGACTATCACCACATCAATATATGTTAATTAGATGCTGTGCTAAAAAGTGTTAATTTGGCTTTAAAGCAGAGCTTAAGAGAGGTGGGAGTAAGGATTGATTCAGCCACAGTACTAAGTTGGGTGAACTCTAATGTAGAGGAGAGCAGGAGAATATGGACAAAAGATACTGGAGAAATAATAGTAAAGTAGAAATTAGGAATACTAATGAATGACAACATTGGATTAACAAAGTTCATAATTTATTTCAACTTTGGAGAGTAATTAAAACTGTAATTTTTAAAGCAGAAATCAGTACATGTTATAACTATTTTTCATGCCACAAGATTAGTTTGGTGAATTTGATCTGAAGACATTAACTAGAACAGTCTTCACAAAGCAAATATTAGGTTGGTGGAAAAATAATGACGTAATAATGTTGTTTTTTGACGTTAAAAAATACGTCAAAAAACGACATTATTACGTCATTATTTTTGCACCAACCTAACACATGGGTGTCCCAAGAATTTTGAACTAATCAGGATTACTGATCATCACAGAAATCATAATAGTTAACCATCTCTTAATGTTATGGTTTTTTAGTTTTTATAAATGATACATAAAGCTACTCTCATGTGATATCAGATGATTCCACATTAAATAAACAACCATATTTATGCACTGCTTAAGGAAAAGTAAAATTACTGTGTGTGTGTGTGTGTATATGTGTATATATATATATATATATATATAATGTGTCAAAGAATTTGTTGATGGGACCAAAACTACATTTATTTAATATGTATAGCTGGATTAGTTTGTTTAGAGTTTTAGATAAATTCCTTCTCCTGTATGTAACTTAAACTTTGGTTTATGGATCTGACTAATTCTGTATAGATAGCCAAGAGGATATGCACTTAAGTTTCATTGATGTTATTTCCACATTATTAGTTGTAATACAACTATTTGCATTTTTATCTCAATATGGAGTAAGTAACCCTATATCACACAAAATCATGACATCAGTTAAAAAAAATGTACATCCTTGATATTTACAAAGTATTCATATAAGAATATAAGTGAGAATAGAAAGACTATTTGGTGCTAACATTTCAAGTACAGATAATGTTCTTCTGCCATAAAAAAAAAAAAAAAAAAAAAAAAAAATCAAATCAACACTGAAAACCCTTGATTTTACCAGGGTTTGAATGATGATATCAGTGAGCAAAAGAATAATTATCTCACCTATCAAGTAAGTCATAAATGAAGGAAGCTATGTATAAACATTGAAATAAAATATATATATATATATATATATATATATATATATATATATATATACACACACACACACGTGTGTGTGTGTGTGTGTATTTAGGCAATAAATTCACTTTTAGGCATGTCTGATTAAATAAATTACAAACATATCTGCTTATTTTTAGCATAATCCTTTCATATTCACACATATTTTTCCATGTATTACAATCAAATGAGGCGAGAAATGCACTGTAACAGTTAAAATTACTTTTATTTCCCAAGTACTTTCTCTTTCTGAGATCATCAGGAGTGCAACTGGTAAGGCAAAAACTATGTGTAGCTATCCATTACTGAATTTTTTCTTTTTGTGTTTAAATGCAACAGCTGACAGTTACGCTTTTGTGTTCATTAGAACATAAAAAAAATTATCCATCATAGAATTCTTGACCATGACATTCCAACATAAAAACCTTATACTGTATGCGAATAAGTGATTTAAAAATGGACATTTGAAAGCAATAAGCTGAAATAAAAATGTGTTCTTGAAAAACAGGACATACAAGTCATTAGAGATTTTTAAAAGATTATTTATAAAACTTAAAGCAAAAATACACTGCTTATAAAGATTCTGTTCAGCTCAGATAGGGCTAAGACATATGCAGCTCAACTGCCCATATTAATTTTATTTCATTCTTTTTTTGTTTTGTTTTTTCTTTCTTCCTTCTTTCTTTATTATGAACAATATCAATGAAATGTATTTTGTTTGGTCAATATTTTGAATTTTGGATCCAGTTGAAGTCAAGAATGAAAATGACATACTATAAAAGATTTTTGCTGCTTTGAAATAGATATATTTGAATGTGAACTGAATCAGGCTGAGCCCAACAAGCCAGACCACCGGAGTTGCCACTGATATATATATGTACACATACATGTGTATTTAGGAAGTAAGTGTTCTTTAGATCAAATACTATTAAAAACAACAGACATTTTGTGCCAATTAATTTTAATGAGTGACGTAGCTACAAATAATCCTTCTCAAACAAGGAGGAAATTCCATCAGAAATACACTCACTCATCACTTTCAAGGTATGAGGTTCAGCAGCTCAGTTCTTAGAATCAGTCAGACTAACCACACATTACTTGATTATAGTGGTAAAGGCTTGTGCAGAACCAACTGCAATTTTTGAAAGAACAAAATACAGAAAACTGGTGCACATAGTGTGCCACAAGGTCCCCAAATGACTGTCTTCAGGTTTTGATTTCAGAATTATCTTTTTCCTAAACTACTTGCCAACCAAGGCTAAACAACCTAGTTTGGTTTATTATTTAACCTATAGCTAGGAGAAAATGAAGAGATAGATTTATATCTTTCCCCCAAGGGAATTTTCACATAAGTGAATGTAACAAACACAACTGTTATTCAAACTTGTCTCTCTCCAATTTATCATTCTGAGCCACTATCCATTATACCACCCACACATACACCACTTTAGAACACAAGAATTGGAAGAAATTTTTTTTATTTATAAAATTTCCTTTTTTGGTCAACTTATGTCTAACAAGCTTTATCAGAATCATAGAAGCAATCACGTGTATGATGAAATTAGCCAATATTATATCCACTCAAAATTTATCAGTTAATCAACAATATAACTACATTTAGACATTTTTAAAAGAAATTAAGAGATACAAATTCAAATTCATCCATATCTTCTCTAACAGTTTCAACAATTAGAATGATTTGCATTATTTATCATGCAGTTCAAGAAATGAAGAGTTAAGACATTGCATATAAAAAGTACTATATTATAAATAAAAATAAAAGAGTGCTGAAAAGTTTTGTGCCCTACTAAGAAGACCTGTTTTTTTTTGTTTGTTTTTTTATCAGATTTGGGAACTGTGTCAGGTCAAGAAATTTCCAATACCTCCTCAAGGATTTATTAAATGTAATTTTCTAATCCAAAGAAGAAAATAAAATTAAACTAAGATTTATTCAGAACACACACAAAGACCTAAATTCAGGTCAACTTAAAAGAAAGGTAAGAGTAAAGAATAGGTAGCTATCTTAAAATGATGTCAATCTGCACAATTTAAATGTCCTTTCCTCATGCACACATTTTATAATTTAAAAAAAAAATACTAAATAGCTTCTACTCTATGGAATTAAGTTAATGCATTTAAATACTAACTGCAGATGAAAAATGAATGTCAAGATCAAAATAACATCCTGTGAACACAAATTTTTATAGCCCATGATTAGAAATGCAACACTTTTTGCTGACAAGTGAATCTCATTAAAGAAGGTTAAAAGAAACATACAATAGAAATAATGATTTCCTAACAATTTTCCTTTCTAATTAAATGATAAAAATCTGTGTCTTGGCATTAAAATAGTATTAGTAGCTAATTTGGTAAGACTTGCACTATTGCTTTGAAATAAATAGTCACTTGATGATTGTTGACAAATAATTGTGTGGGGGATGAACAGCTTGGATTAAGGATTCACAGAGTGAAGCTTGAATTCATGTCGAGTTCATTACATTCACTTACACGGTAATATCCTTGGGAAAGGTATGAAACCATCACTTCCCCACAGCCATGGGTAAATAGCAGGCCAGACTGAGCCCTATACCCTTCATTGGCAACCAGTCTAGGAGAAAGAAAACTGAATTCAAACCACCTGCTGCCTTGTAGGTCCTGCCTCTTTAGGCAAAGGCTAGAAGAATGTAACTTCAGAAACAAATCCACCTTGCATGTCATCTCAAAGAAAGAAACTGGCCCCCTACTTAAAGCAGTGGCAGAAAATAATGGACTCCTCAGGTTTAGTACAATGGTTCAAACAAACAAGACTGGCATGTTGCTATGTACCTTCCTAATTCTGGACCATTTGCTCATGTGTCTATCACCCACAGTATTTTAAACAACTATATATAAGTGGACATTGAAGTCAACACCCAGCAGCAAGAGACTGTTTCATGCCCTGAAGATTATATTTAAGCATGAAAATCTGTTACTGCTGGGTGTTGACTTCAATGTCCACTTTTATATTTACATCTGCTTACACCTGATATGAGCACTTTAACCCATAAATACAGCATAGCTTAAAACTATATTTTTATCATATAAGTGGACACTGAGGTCAACACCAAGTGACAAGAGTGTTTCATGCATGAACACAATCTTCAGGCCATGTATTTTGTCTCAACTATTCATACATACTGGACAGTGGTGCATTATGGGTAGCAAGGTCTATTGTATTGTTACTTACAAATAATATTTTTTAAATCGTTACTTAACAATTGAAAACTAACACCTTGTAAAGTATCATGAAAAATGCAAGTATATGCATATAATGTGACATACCTTAAACAAAGCCAATAGATTAAATCAAACAAATCTCCCCCCAAAATAATAAAATAACAAATAAACAAAAAGAAATCAAAATAAATAAAATTAAGTAAATAAATGAATTAACAAACTACAAATACACAGATAATCACTAGTAAGTGTAGTAATAATAAACAATAAATAATTAGTAATATATAATGAGTAAAAAGCTAACAGACAACACTATATAATCACTACAAATAACAATATTCTAATTTGCAATTATTTCTCTTCAATAGCCTGGAGAATAATTTGAAATATAACTGTTACTGCCTACCCAATAACTGTTTGGAGATATACAATAGACCTTGCTAGCCATAATGTACTGCTGCCCAGAATATATAATTAGTAGAGACAACATAAAACACACATAGCCTGAAAACTGCATTCAACCATGAAACACTGTGATTGCTTGATTTTGACTTCAGTATCCATTTTTATATTTACACACACTCTAACCCTGATAATGAACACTTTTACCCATAAATATAACTTACCATAAAACTAATATTATATATATATATATATATATATATATATATATATATATCTCAACAATGCTATTATTCATACCCCCATTAATTTTGAATATTTTTAACCAGTTCTCAGAATCTAATGCCCATATACTGCCAGGTTTTTTATATGTTAATAAGCACAAAAAGGGGAATATAAAACTATTTTCAGAACTTTTTAAATGCAACAGGTGATTTATGCAAAATATTGTTTTAAGTTGATTGATTCATGAAAGAATCTTAGAATCTTAAGAAAACAATTGCAGCAAGTTATAAAGATGAGAGGCCATGCTATTAATATTGTGAAAATTGTTCAATATTTTCTATTTATTATACTCTATGAATAATTTTGTCTTTTCCTATTTTGAATAATTCACATGTCAAATTTGTTGTATTTTAGCTATTGTTCTGAAAAATTGAGTTTTATATTCCTTTTTTGTGCTTATTAACATATAAAAAACCTGGCATCATATGGGCATTAGATTCTGAGTAATGGATAAAAATATTCAAAATTGATGGGTCTACAAATAATTTTGTCTGTGTGTGTGTGTGTGTATATATATATATATATATATATATATATATATAAACAGCTACCATAGTACAATTATGCAGGCTCTATGATTGTGACTTTGTGCTGAATTGGTGCAGCTTGACAAATATTTATGTATATTTGCAGATACTTTTTCTAGAATCAAGTCATTGCTGCAAAATTTTGGTGCTTGCCAACATCAGCTGATGAAATAGGCAAATTGAAGTTAAAAAGAATCACGTATTATCAAAATTATAGTAATGTCAGTATGTAATTCAGATTTTTTTATTCAGAAAAGTTCAATTCAGGTGGTGTTATCAAACACACACTACATATATTTTATTATATATATATATATATATATATTATAAAATGGACAATAATGTGTGACATCATTTGTTTACATTTGGATATGCTTTTAGCAGATATGAATGTACATGAGAGATTCATGAAGATTGAAGTTGAAAAGCAGTAAAATCGACCTTGCCAATCGATCGATTCTCCGTGGCTCAATAGGTTAAGACACATCAGGCTAAATAATGGTTTTGTATAGGATACAGGTTCGATTCCTGTCAGAAAATGAATATTTTCTATGAAAATTTCTTGGACATTCAGGCCAGTAAATGTTAATACTGTTTATTATAAAACAGAGCATTTACTTAAATATTTGTATCTATAAAAGGAATGTATAAACATAAAAATGTCTTAAAATATATTATATATATATATATATATATATATATATATATATATATATTAAAGTAATGCCAAGCTTTTTTCTTTTCTTTTAAACAATGCATTTTATTCCTTGAGGAACTCCATCAAGGTTAATATAGAAATTTCTTGAGATATCTGTATTTATATATACAAATAAAGATACCAAGTAAGAAGAAGGGACAAAAAACATGTTAAATTATTATTACTTACTTAGCATCCTCTATAGTTTTTTTCCTTTCGATAACATCAAGATATTTTTTAATATATTTTAAAATGTTTTCAAATTTAAATTAGTACACTTAACATTTTTCTCAATATCTTTTTCTGAACATATAAATACAGATTTCTCAACGAACTTCCACATTTACCTTAATGAAGTTCATTAAAAAACAAATCACAGGTTAAAAAAAAAATAAATAAATAAAAAGTGTGTGTGGGGGGGGAATCTCCCTTTTGTCATTCTTATATATTTCTAGTAAATACTAGCTTCAAAATTACACCACGTCTTTCTTCTTTAGAATAGTAAATATGAGCAAATATTTGAACATATAAATTTCGATAAAATTAAAATTATAAAAGCTATAATTCAAAATGAAATAGCAAAAAGTATTCAATACCCATTCATAAACAGTGTAAATTAATACTGCAAGAGAATTTAAATTTCTAGGTGGTTATTCTAGAATAGATGCTTCCACTAATTCATGATACCTAAGTTTTAAAATGAATTTTTATGAATGGAAAAGTTTTCTTGAAGCTTTCATTTTAGCATCAATTGAAAGCTAAAGGATTAAATTTACTATTTCCAGTAAGCAAAATACTCTGGTATATTTCAAACAGAAATGATATTTATTGGAATCACTTTTTTTTTCCCAAAAATAGCTGATTAGCAAACCTTTTTTAAGTCAACTTTCATCACAATGTAATTCTCTGTATGAAAAAAAAAATCTTCCAAAAATAAAATATACTTTTCTAAAACTTTATTTGAGGAATATTAGCTGATTTAAAGTATAATTAATCTGATTTGAAATAAATATTTACTTTAAGTTTAAAACAGAGAAATGGATTTTTAAAACAAACAGTAGGTGTGTTTTAACTGACATCACCAGGTTTTACATAACTGACGAATTGAACACTAACAGCTACTCTGGCCTTTTAATGAATTAGACGAAGAATATAAAATATATATATTATAAATATAATTTTTTTTAAGTACTCAGTAATCTTAAAAATGTTGGAAAATATTGTCCATAATCTAATTTTAGGAATGTTGACTTTAAATTTAGTATAGTCATTGCTCTTATTTTCTAATAATGTCATGCATGGTTAACTATACTTTCAAAAATGGGCATGTTACATAATATTTTATATATATAAAAAAAATTTTAAATGATTTGTATTGAGCTTTTCAGTTCTTGAAAAGTAAATATAATTTTCACTTAACAATATGGCCTAATGAGATTAAAGTAATGTAGAATTTGAACTGATTTTTTTAAATTATTTTAATAAATTATTATAATTAAAATTGAAACAAAATAAAAACAATTCTTGTAAAATTCATTATTCATCAAAAAAAAAAAAGAAAAAATTTTTTTCTGAAGACAATAATGTCCTTAATTTTATTTATAAAGTCAATTAAAAGCTTTTCAAATTAAATACTGTCAGTTTTATTGCATTTTTTTATTTTACAATTCAAAGTAGGCTTTTCAGAAATGAGTAGCAGTCTTAAAAAAAATATAAATAAAAAAAAATTTTTTAAATTGATGATTCAATTTCTTCAAGGAGTCCTGTTTTAACTAATAAATTTTGGAATGGAAATTTAATATTTTTTTACCAAGATTTTCTTAAAAAATAAGAATAAAAAATAAAATAAAATAAAATAAAAAATTAAAAAAATTAAAAAAAAAATTTTTTAAATTCATTCATTTGTGAATAAATCCTGAAAGTTTTATTGAAATCTGACAATTATTTGATTCTTGCAAGAATTTCCAAATCAATGTGTTTTTCACCAGGAAAAAAGGTACTAAAACACTAATGTGCCAAAAAGAAAAAAAAAAGAAAATAACCAAAATTTTGAACATACGAGAAAGGATTAAAAAATTTAATAAAATATTTTGATCTTTCCTCTTAATAAACATTGTGATAATAAAACTTTGTATTAAGTTTGTGGCCTTTTTCCAGTGGAGAAAGTGGAGGTCCTTATTAGAGAAGGTTTTAAGTAGTAATTAACATTCTTAAGATAATGGCATGGTCTGGTATATCAGTTGACTACAAACCATCATGACAGTAACAACCATAATGCTGAAAACTGAAGAACATTCTATGGACCTTTGAGACACTGTAGTCTGTTGTAGAAGACAACGTTACAAAGCCATCAGTAAAGTGCTAGAACTTCATCTGATACACTGTACCATAATCTCAAGAATGTTAGCTACTACTAAGGACTTTCTATAAGAGCCTATTGGTATTTAGAAAAAAACCTTCTTGAAACTGACATTCTCAAACTGTATTACACCTTTTATGAAGAAGAGCTGAATATGTATTTGCTTCATTTTTTTATTTCAAATAAATGCATTAGTTCAAATTTTGCTCATATTTCCTATTGTAAAGATAGAACCTATTTGTGGTATAATTTGGAAATAAATACTAAATAAAGCAATGAACTGGCTTTTGTGGTGTATATTGAACACTTATTTTCCTCCCACTGTATATTGATTGTGTGTGTAACACTTGTACATCACCAAAAGAGTCTATTATATAAAGATAGAATTGTCCATTTCTTTGTACTGATAACACAGTAAAAACAGAATTTCCTGTTCTCTTAAACTTGACAAATAAAACGCCATACTTTAAATCACTTTTGCCTCACACAGAAATTAACAGTAATTTTAAAATTCATTCTTTACAATATGAGTAAACTAGTATAAAGGCTTCATTTGAAGCTGTAAATCAACTCATAAACAATTTAAATTATCTAAGTTGGCTATTATAAAGTTGGCATTTGAAGTCAGATTTCATAATTGACTTTTGGATAGTTTTAATTTTTAGAAACTGACAAATCATAACAATACCAGCTGGATGAATATGAAGATACAAAGTTTGGAACAATTATTACTTATATTTTCATATTCACTATTAATTCCACAGATGTTTGACAGCAATAAATTATAGCATCTCTGGTTTAATTCATGTGATAAAATCTTTTTTTTTTGCTTTTCTATTGTTCATAAAAATAAAATTTTTTAAATCAAAAAAATCCGTATAGTAATGAAGATATAACAATCATTAGTGGTGCATTTCAGCTAAATTGATTAAAATTAGAATACACCATTAAGTATAAATGTTAATGAATATTGATTGTCCTTCTGACAGGCATTTCTTATCACAGGATGTTATTAAATTCAGTCTATACTGTTGTTATTCATCTAATTTATTCAATCAATAAATGTGTTGATATTTTGGTTACTTGTGTCTTGGAGAAAAGGAGAGTTTATCTGTCCTTAGGGCATTTAGACCTTGAAGATTGGCCACATGCATAGAATAGCTTCTCACTATGGACATGGACAATTTGGTAGCCGAATGTAGTTTCAAAAGAGTGTGACAATAAAATTTGCTTTGTAATAATTATAAACAGACACTTTTGTTGTTGTTGTTGTTGTGTCCCAAACAAAAACAAAAAAAAGTCAGTTGCTGCTGCTTCACTTAAATACTGAAGTCTTTGAAGACAAAAGACTAAAGATTACCATGTCCAACCTTTTAGATTGCCAACTGATTGGTGGTACTTTCTTGTTCTCACCTTGAATAAAAATAATCATGTACCATTTTATATATATTCTTTCATGAACTTGTGTGAATGAAACAAAAAATTACAAGAAAAACAAGTGTTTCCTTAATTTTTTCATGTTGTATAATATAAAACAATTGTAATTTTTCTTTATTTCTTCCAAAAGCAAGGATGTGCAGGTAGTGTAATAGCTTGGAATGAAAAATTGGAGAAGCCAAGTTTAAATTCCACTGAGCTTTAATACATTCACTTTCATTAATAATTTTTTGAGAAAAAAAATTTTTTTTTTTCCAGATACAAATACAATTATTGATCCCAGGGAGAAGACAGATTCATACCTTTTCTCAAGGGTATTTGCATGCAAGTGAACGTAACAAAAGTGACTGGAATTCAAACCCGGTTCTCCAATTTCTCATTCCAAGCTGTTATCCATTACACCAGGCGCACTTCCCAAAGATGTTTATGAAACTGGGAAATTAAAAGACAAAGTACGAAAAAGTAGAACATAAAAGTAAAAATATATTTAAAGACTCACATGTGAAAACCTAATAATAGTAAGAACGTAAAATCTTAATTTCAAACGTCATTTTTGACAATACAAGTATGATGATATGCAAATTAGATTGTATATAAGTGGAAAGGTTTGTACACTCAGGCGTAAGTTGTCTTTGCTTGACTACACTGTGTACTTGTGAGAAGTTTACATGGCAACAACATGGCATTGATGATAGGATATCTAACCTCATAAGAGGATCTTGAGCATGTTGAGAGTTGGATGAGATGTTTCATGACACTGGCAAGAATTAAGAAATTGAGTGACAGAAAACATAGAAGAGGAAGAGGAGTAAATGAATTAACAGATTTTTTTTTTTCTAGCATCAATCAGTTGTGAGACTGTAAAAAACATCTCCATAATGGTCTCTCCAATGAACGTCCTAAAAAGAAACTGGTCATAGCTGAGAGGACAAAATTCCTTGAAATCAGGCAAAAACAGGAGGAAACCATTAGACAGTACATTCGCAGGCTAAAAGAAGCATTGAGGTACTGTGAATTTGAAAAGTTGGGTACAGAACTGATGTCTATAGAAGAGGAATTAATATAGTTAAGGCTAATTGAAGGACTGTATAACATCTTGAGTAAGTACAAAATTTTGGAACAGCTTCAAGTCCAGAACACAAATAGTTTTGAATTTTTACAGTGAGTTAATTCAGAGATTTAATACCCCTAAGACTAACATGGAGACATACATTACTACAGAGAGTTTATGTAAATGTTTTGGCAGCAAAGAACAGGAGATGGACAAGTATAAATGCCAGGCTTTTGGATAGATGTGTTTTAAGTGCAAAAAGAAAACCATTTTCAGTCAGTATGTAAATATAAAAAACCATTAGAAATGGAAAAGATAGATCCTCTGATGAGAAATACTGAAATTTATGAAGTAAATGCATGAAATAAGAGTAGAGAAAAGGGTAAAAAAATAAATGGAATAACTGTACTAATGCAAGTGGATACAGTAGTAATGTAATGTTAATACCCAAGAATTTTGGTGAGAAAATGGGAAGACTAAAATTAAGGACCAATCACCAATTGAAACAATTTGACAGGTCAGACATTAAAACACTTGAATGCTTTGAGGGGATGTTCAAGACTAAGACTTGATTCGAGTTAATACCAATCATAGTTGTAGAGTGCATAAAAGATCTTTGTCTCCTGGGAGGAGGTTTGACTTATTAAGAATAGACACCTCAAAGTTAATTAATTGCATGAAATTAGAAGAAACTGAGATTCGACTTTTAAAAGGATTACGAGGCAAGTGTTTAGCTCAAAGAAAATAGCCAACCAGTACATTTTCAGTCTTGTAAAGTTCCAGTTCACCTGCCTGTGGTTATTGGGCTTCTCCAATCATGCCATATGCAAAACCAATAGAGATTTAAGAATTTATGGTAACTAGAAAGTTGGTGTAAATCACCAGATCTAGTTGGACTCCTTCCCATTACCAAATATTGAAACAGTCTGTCACAAGTTTGCTGGCATTAAATTTTTTGCCAAGTTGGATCTGGAATTTGTGTATAATCAGATTAAAATTGACAACCATTTTCAAGAAGTCACCATGATAAACACTCCTATAGGTTTTCTAAGGTTAACTCACTTGCAATTTGAATATAAAACATCCAGTCACATATTCCAAAATGCTATTGAAAAAGTTTTGGAACGAGTAAAAAAACACCATTGTCTATCAGAATGACATAGGTATTGGTACTCGTACTGAGGAGGAACTAAAGAATAAAATGGAACAGGTGAGCAGATTGAGCAATGCAGATATGACAATTGAGATAAATGAGTTTAATTGCCAGAAAATTTCATACTTAGGCTATCAAATATCTAAAGATGGCAGACTTATTAGCAAAACATCAGAAATAAATACCCCAATAAATAAGAAATAGAATCTTTCTTGAGTTTGACTAACTTTTATAATAAATCTATACTTCGATATAGCAACATGATTGAACCTTTTGCAAACTTGAGAAAGAAGAATGACTTTCAGTGGACTGAAAGACATGAGGTGGCCTTCAAAAAGGCTAAAAGAAGCACTTAGAAACAAGCCAATAGTTAAGGTATTTGACCCAACAAAAGGACTCACACTAATTACTGATGCTAGCAAATGTGCTATAGCAGTAATCTTATCACAAGAGGTACATCCTATTATGTATTTATCCAGAAAGTTGACAGAGTAGTGGAGATAAATTATCCTAACACTGAAAAAAAAATGCTGACAGTTGTCTGGAGTACTGAAAGGGTGTGCAATTTGTTATTGGGTAAGAAATTTCTACTAAAGTCAGACCAGAAACCCTTAGGGTTCATTTCAATCCGAGAAAAGAGTTGCCTAAAGTAACACTTTCCAGTATTTTGAGGTGGGGGATTAAGTTTATGGCATTCAATTTCAACATTATATATAGTAAAGAAAATACCATTCCACATGTAAATGCATTGTCAAGTTTGAATTTTAATACCCAAAATGTTGAAACAAAGGACAGTTGTGAGGAGAAAATTTTGTACTGTGTAGAGACACACGTTATCCTTCAGGCAGCTCAAGCTTGAAACCAAGCAGGATCCTATATTAAAAGAGTACTGAATAATATATGGAGCAATTGCTCTATGGTGGTGTAGTAGAAGTGATAGTGACTTACCAGGAGCAAAGCGAATTCGCTGCCTCGCGTGTCGAACCATTCTCTGAGAGTTGGTCGTGCGTGCATACGCCTACTGCCATTTTTATGCAGCAGACTTATTTGCATAAGAGAACAAGGCTACCATTAAAAACCAGGCAAGTGGACGTGGGAGAGCACGGCTCTTCTAGGCTTCGGCGAGATGAGACGTATTGCTGACAGAAAGCGACAGCAATTTCTGGACATCTGACAAGCTATTTTGGTGAATATGGACGGCCAGTTTGATTTAAAAATTATTACCCAGTTTGACGGGACTGGATCTGTGGTTGAATGGCTCGAGAAGTTGGAATTGGTGTGTGACCTATCGGAAGTGAAGCAGCTTGATCGTGTCATCCCTCTTCGCTTAACCAGAGGAGCATTCGCGGTTTACCAGCAACTATCTACGGAAGAGAAATCGAACGTGGCTTGAATCAAATGAGCATTGATGACAGAATTTGCCCCTGATAAATTCACGGCGTACGAACAATTCGAGGCATGTGTATTGTGTCCGGGTGAGACCGTAGATATATATTTGGCCGATCTACGGAAGCTGTCCGTCCTTTTTGGAGGAGTGCCAGACAGTGCGATGGCATGCGTGTTCGTGCGGGGGCTTCCTGATCCTGTGAAAAGGCTCATGCGGTCCTCGGCCAGAGCGGATGATATGTTTCTCGAGGAGCTATTGGCCCGAGCTCAGGCAATCATAAAGGATGAGACAGCAGAGAGGGAACCAGTTGTTGCTGCGGTGCAGTCCTCCCAGACTCCTCGATCTTCCTCAGACATGGGTCCACTTGTCACATGCTATGAATGTAATAGGCCCAATCACTTCGCGAGGGACTGCGTGAAGAGGCGAAGGGCAACTAACATGCGTTGCTATTGATGCAACAAGACCGGTCATCTGGCCAAAAATTGTCCGGGAAACGGAAGCGGGGACGAGACTTCAGCGCCGGTCCACTCCCCAAACAGCAAGTAAACTCAGTGCTACCAATCATTACTGTGTGTGTTGACGGCACACCATGTTCAGCTCTCCTTGACTCTGGGTGCTCACAGTCAATTTTGAGCGCGAGTTTATGTCGGTCTTGGTCAAAGCAGGGTATGGCGGTATCTACATTAACCAGAGCTACGCAGGCTTGCTGTGGAAGGGGCACCGTCAGAATTTGCACAGCAACCGATAATACTGCTACAATCGATGTGCTGCTTATGCGAGGGAAGCCCCTGGATTTTGACCTGTTGCTTGGCATTGACGCCATTAAGGCACTCGGTGGAGTTCGCATCACGCACCATGGAGTTTGAAAAACCACGGTCCATCTGTGCAGCGATTCATATCAGCAAAGCCAATTTCAGTGCAAAATTCAATGAACGGCAGGGAGTTTGGGTCGCAGCCTGGAAGTGGTCGGCAGGTCATGCACCAGGGAAACTTCAGAATCGGATCTCTGAATATCCAGTGAGATGAGAGAGGAGTACAAGCATGAATTACAAACATGGATGGACAATGGTTGGTTGGTGCCGTACAGTAACAAGGAGTTTGGCCCGCCCAAGGGACTGATACCACTGATGGCCGTGCTGCAGACCAACAAGCATAAGGTGCATCCTGTGATGGACTATCGGGAACTGAATACCTATGTTGAAACATTCACAGGTGCCACGGATGTTTGCGCAGAAAAAATGCGAGACTGGAGACAGCAGGGTGCAAACATGTCCATTCTGGACCTCAGGAAAGCATATCTACAGAACCGTGTTGAAAAATCCCTGTGGCCATATCAAACAGTTATGTTTAAAGGGAAGCGATATTGTTTGACCAGGTTGGGGTTCGGCCTGAATGTGACGCCTCTGATAATGCGAGCTGTGCTCAAGGCTGTGTTAGCACAGAATGAAACTATAAATAGAGCAACATCAGCATATATTGATGATATATATATCAACAAGGATGTGGCGTCAGCGGAATCTGTGAGGAAACATCTCAAGCTCTACAGACTGACAAGCAAGGATCCAGAGAAGTTACAGGACGGAGCCAGAGTGCTGCGGCTAGAAGTATGGAAGGAACAGGGTTGACTGTGATGGCGACGAGGAAGCAGAATGGTAAACGGCCCTATGACTATGACACAGAGAGGTATTTTCTCCATGTGTGGCCGGCTGGTGGGACACTTCCCCGTGTGTGGATGGTTGCAAGTGGCGACAGGCGTCATCAAACGTCGAGCCACTGCCGTAACACAAAACTGGGATGACAAAATTTGTGATGCTCCCCTGGAACGTATGATAACGGACACCCTCGCCCGGGCTCAGCAACTGGATCCTGCACAGGGAGAATGGTGCGTGAATACGAAGGAGCTAGACGTGTGGGTGGACGCGAGTTCGCTGGCTGTAGGAGTAGCGCTCGAGGCTAAGGGAGCCATCATTGAGGACGCATGCTGGCTACGGCCGATAAAAAACACCCAGCATATCAATGTGGCTGAACTGGATGCTGTGCTGAAGGGAATCAACCTCACGCTAAAATGGCAGGCTACGGTATTACACGTGAACACAGACTCCCTCTGCGTGTACCATTGGGTGACTAATGCCCTTACAGGAAAGTCTCGGTTGAACACCAAGGCCGCTAGCAAGATATTCATAAGGCAACAACTTGAAACTCTAACTTCTCTTGTGAAAGAGTATAACCTTTCGGTTGACATAGCGTTAGTTAGATCCGACCAGAACCGAGCTGACTTGCTGACTAGAGTTCCCCAGAGGTGGTTCAACAATGTGAAGGAACTCGAACCTGTTCAACCAGTATGTGATTTTGCCTCAGTTAACTGAGATTCATCGACACAGCGGGCACCCTGGAGTTAAACGAACACTATATTTCGCACGTAGGATCAACCCGTCCATGTCGAAAGCAGCAGTGAGATCGGTCGTTCAGAGTTGTGAACAGTGTCAGTCAATAGATTCAGCTTTTGTGCGATGGCAGAAGGGAGAGCTCAGTGTGTGTGAAACTTGGAGCCGTCTGGGAATGGACATCACACACTATAACGGTCGCCATTTTTTGACTGATCGGTTGCAGACCCACACGGTTTTTGATCTGGCGGCCACTAGTTTGGCAAGACGCTGCACACGTAATCCGGCAATTGGAGTCGATGTTTTTCGAACGTGGTTCCCCAGTGGAGATCCTGGCTGATAATGACACTGCATTCCGCAGTCAGCAATTCAAACAATTCACAGAAGAATGGGGCGTTCGATTCCGACCGCGCTGTGCGTACAAACCATTTGTAGAGAGGTGTCATCGGACAATCAAACGAACTGCTGCGCGAAAGAGCTGCTCTATTATGGAGGCCGTGTATTGGTATAACATCACACCCAGGGATGAGGTGTCTGCCTCTTCTGCGCCCGCCAATCTGCTGCATTCGTACAAAATTCGAATAAAAGGAATTGACGTTGTGCCCTCGCCTAACCAGGCGACTTCGACTCGGTATAAAGAAGAAGACGCAGTTTGGGTAAAAAGTCCACACGGACACTGCACGTCAAAGTTTGTGAAAGGTCGTGTCACAGGGATAAACAGTCCACAGTCGGTAGTCATCGAGATGTACGTCCATGGCTTACTTCATTGTTACCAGCGGATGATGGCGTTGACACAACGTCAGGGAGTCATGAATGGCAAGAACCAAGCTCCAGTGCAAGCAGCAGCGACACCCCATCTGAAAGCGAGAAAGAGGTAGACTTGATCCTTATTGATCCCCCGGAATATGATTCAGACCAGGACACATCTGACGATTCAGCCGGGGAAGAAGACATGGTTATACCACCGTGAAGGAGTGCAAGGGGGAAACGACCAGCCCCTCACTGTCACTTATGTGATCATACAATCAGGGGGGAGTGTAATAGAAGTGATAGTGACTTACCAGGAGCAAAGCGAATTCGCTGCCTCGCATGTCGAACCATTATCTGAGAGTCAGTCGCGTGTGCATACGCCTACTGCCATTTTTATGCAGCAGACTTATTTGCATAAGAGAACAACGCTACCATTAAAAACCAGGCGAGTGGACGTGGGAGAGCACGGCTCTTCTAGGCTTCGGTGAGATGTATTGCTGACAGAAAGCGACAGCAAATTCTGGACATCTGACAGGTGGAAAGCCCTTTTAAGGAAGCAAGGCACAGATTAACAATTGAAAGAGGAGTCATATATAGTGGAGATCTTATTGTACCACCAAAATCTTTAAGAAAATATGTTATTAAAGCAGTACACAATGACATACATAGTGTTGTATTGAACAAAAAACTGAGGTTTATACTACAAGCCTGGTGGCTGGGGTATACACGAGATGTGGAGTATTATGTACAAAGCTAAAGAGATTGGCAAACCAAGATGTATTCATGGCCAAAAGAGAAGGATCCATGGATAAGAGTACATATGGATCATGGATGCATTAAAGATGTAGGCCTGTTCCTCACACTAGTAGACTCATATTCAGGTTGGCCTGAAGTGGTTAAAGTATCAGACAGAAAAAACAAGTACTGTAAAACAGGTGTTAAGAGTAGTATTTTCAAAGAATGAAGTGCCTAAGACATTGGTGTCAGATAATACACCAGAGGTTGTTGAAGAAAGTTTCTGTGTATGGTTAACACAAATTGGATGTAGGCCATACAAAATATCTCCATACCATCCTCAGTCAAATGGTATTGTGGAGAGGATGGTCCAGATGATAAAAGTTGGATTGAAAGTATTCTCTCCAAGGTATTGCAGCCTAGAACATTATCTACAAAGATTGCTTTTAAATTACAGGATAATCCCGCATGTGGGCAGAACGCAAAGCCCCTATGCACTTTTGGGAAGGCAAATTAAAGCCCCAATAACCATGTCCTTAACAGATGAGAATGTGTGGTACAAAAGGAATAAAGATTTGAATCCTGAGAAAGCACAATTTGTAGTGTAAAAAGGATTTAATACAGCAATATTAACAAAAAATGGACAGGGTATGTTAGCTCATGAAGACCAGTTTAGATTGTGACGACAGCTGGAAGATATTGAAATGAAGGAAGTGTCAGATGCAGAAGAGAGGGATCAGGATAATCACAAAGAATTCAAGAGTGAAGGAGAGTAAAGAATGAGTGTGGCTAGTGATAATGAGGAAGACTCAAATGAAAAAAAAAATCCAGTAAGACCATGATCCCCCATAAAGAGGAATCTAGGCAATTACCATGAAACAAGTGGTACACCTCCTGGATAAGTAGCAAATCTAACAAGGGCATAAAATCTCCAAGAGTCCAGGAGATGTGGTGATATGCAATTTAGATTGTATATAAGTGGGAAGGTTTCTACACTCAGGAATGAATTGTCTTCCCTTGACTACACTGTGTACTTGTGAGAACTTTACACAACAATAGGTAAACTAGTTCAAGTTATTACAGATGATAATCCATGATTTAAATTAGTATATCTGTGAGAATTTTACACTTTCTCTTAAGGAAAAAAACTATATAAAAATAAAAATAAAAAGTTAAAAGAAATGATTACTTAAATATTAGGTTGGTGCAAAAATAAAAATCATTTTTGACGTATTTTTTAACGTCAAAAAACGATATTATTTTTGCACCAACCTAATATTTAAAAAGAAATGAGTAATTGTAAAATATCTAGTGCAAGGAGGTGCTGAAAAGATATTGGCCCAACCCACACCTAAAAATTTGACCATGTTTTGTTTTTTTTTTCTTTGACTGATTTAGTTAATGTTCCAGGTAGCCATAGCACTGAGCAAGATTTTTTTTTTTTTAACTACTCAAATCTCATTAATAAAGAATTTTTCTTCTCCAATCGGTTATTTAAGAATAAAATAAAGTTTCCCCAATATATACTACTAGTATATAATCAAATATGATAAATAAATTAATCACCAGTTTTCTAAAATCTTGGAGAAATCAGAAAAAGAATTATATATGCATATATTTTAATCATTTCACCCCCAAGCAAGGCAATAAAGCCACTAATATGCAAGGGGTTATTGTAGAAGTCAAGTGACTTACCTGCCAACATGGCTGCCTCCTTCTATTTCCTTGTAAAAGCTGATTTTACCTTATTTTATAGGAGAGCGCCTAATACACCAGTTGGGTTGGTCCATTTTGCTAGAATGGACCTTCCCAATACATTTGCATGAGGGGTCTTTGTTCAGCTATATATTTCTCCATAAATGACTCAAGTCAGTTTTGGCTTTGGCTACATTTGCCTACTTGTGTGCTAAACCTCTGGCAAACTAGCTAATATTCAACATGGCGCTGTGAACAGGATACGAAGACTGGCAAGAGCTACTTATCAAAATTGGCATTCCTACCGACTATGTCAAGAATCTCGAGATGAATAGCAGGAGTCCAGATACGGCAACAGTAGTCAATGCACGGGCGAATGGTAGATTTGTAAATGTGCATGATGGATTCTGAGGAGAAAACTTTTTTCTGGCACGGCACAGTGACACAAATTTCCTTGCAGTAGATGCAGCTATTGATTCGATGTAGTCGTTCCACTTCCAATCAGTTGGTAATATGAGGCCAAGTGTGTTGCTCTCCAGGAGTCTAGCGTCAGCCATGCTGATGGCAGATAGAAAAGTTGCTCTATGGTGATTAAATGAGACCGTTTAGTTTTGGAGGCATTTTCTGCCCCAGTTAACCACTGATTGCGTGTCCTTTTCAACAGCAGCGGCCAGATTAACTTTGTCACCTGTGACAGATTTACTCTTGGTAAAGGAATAAGTAGTAGTGGCATATGTATAAATGCATACACGTCAATTGATGACACCAGGAAGATTAGTGAAGATCAGAAACAGCTTACAGACTTAGGAGATACTATACATTAAGTGTTGTTAAATGAATTTTTTTTAAAAAAATTAAAATACTACAAGTGGTATCAAAATTTTAAAAATACTTATCTTCTAAGTTAAAAGGATTGATTCGTGATTAGGGTCTCTACTCCCATTAAACCTGTTTTAGATTTGATAGAATAATGAATATGGTTAAAAATTACATTTCTTCAAAACTTCGAGGTTTGGTTGATAAATAACGTCCCCACTGCTATAAAAAAATTTTCCACCTGACAGCATTAGAATACAGTGAATTATTTATATTACCAATTACCTACATATTTTTTTAATCATAATGCCCAATTATTTATATACACTTTTCCAAAATTCTAATAATGGCTAAAACATATTTTCTTCCAGTTAGGATTACATCTCTGCTGCAGATGTTGCAATTGCTAGTTGGACAGTCGTGTAGCCTGCAGCACCCGATTAACATTAACTGTTGTGAAGTGCGACGCTATATATATATACACACACACACATATATATATATATGCAAGTACATGCATCAAAATAGTATCTCTGTCGGAATATGCAGTACACACACACACACACACACACACACACACATATATATATGAGGAATAAAAAATATGGGATCATATTAAACATAAGATACAATAATATCCACGTTTAAAATGTAAGGTACCTTTCGACCGACACATTTTCAAACACAATCGTCGGTAATCTAAAACGGAGTACTAACAAGAAAAAATTTTATTAATACCGTAATAAAACAGGATGGTAAGGGGGAAAAAATTGTTTTACCTCAAATCATCCATCCTGCACTTAAATTTACAATGGAGGTTGAAGAGAACAGAGATTATCCAAACGCAATGCAGACCTCATCGAGAAGTACAACCGTACTGCACATGCACTATCCCCACTTTATAAAGGTGACACAGTCTCCATTCAAAACCCAAATAGCCGTCGATGGGACATAGCTGGGCGAATAGTAGAAACACTTCCCAACCGTCAATATAGAATTAGAGTTGCAGGATCAGGCAGAATAACCCTGCGGAACCGTAGGTTTCTAAGGAAACTTGAAGCACCCATAATCAAGACCCCCATACCAAGCGCCATGCCTGTGTCACCTGAGCCGACAATTACGGATACATGCAGACCACATCAATCTGCCAAAGACTTGGAAAATGGTGACATTACATTACAAAATAAACCAGCGTCCCAGGGCCCTACTCAATCACAGCCATCAAGAACGAGGATTCCCAGGGCGCTATCCCGACTACTCTCGTACAATCAGCCAGGCAATAGGGAATTAATTCCTCCCCAACGGCCAATATGCTTCCGCAATGGGGAGAGGAGGGAGATGTAGAAGTCAAGTGACTTACCTGCCAACATGGCTGCCTCCTTCTATTTCCTTGTAAAAGCTGATTTTACCTTATTTTATAGGAGAGCGCCTAATACACCAGTTGGGTTGGTCCATTTTGCTAGAATGGACCTTCCCAATACATTTGCATGAGGGGTCTTTGTTCAGCTATATATTTCTCCATAAATGACTCAAGTCAGTTTTGGCTTTGGCTACATTTGCCTACTTGTGTGCTAAACCTCTGGCAAACTAGCTAATATTCAACAGTTATGGTGTGTGAAAGAATGAAAATATATATATATATATATATATAAGGAGATAAAAGAACAGGAATTAAGAAGATAATGACTGACATTGAATTTAAATTGTTGAAGATCAAAGTTGACTAGAAAGAAGCCAAAAAAGAGTTCCACAGGCAAGAAATGTGTGAGAAGAAACTGTTAGCATAGAAACTCTTATAACATCTAACAATTTCGACTGTAAAATGATGAGACTTTCCTACCAATCTAATAATGTGCTTAAATTTATAAAGTCTAGGTACCAAAGAGGACAGCTCATCAGAACAATTACAATGAAAATATTTATAGGAAAGGCATATATTTTTTTCTTCTCAGCTTAAAAAATACAGGAAAAAAAATACATTATATCTGAATAACTATTAAGATAATTTAGCAGATTAGATAGAGTGATATTATAGAAATTATTCTTCATTGTAATCAAGATAATGATAATTTACTATATTCTTTGTAGTATGATGTCAATAATCTTTTTCTATTTTTTATGTATCTTATAAAAAGTTAAGCACATCTTGAAAAGTTCAACATCAGTAATTGAAAACAGCAAATTAGATTGGACAACCAACGATCACACAGCAGCTGTCGAGCAAAAGCAACTCAGAAGATTTCAGCTACCAGATCGCCCTGAAGAAATCCCCTTTCCAGCAAACGAAGGAAATGTGGAGAACCTCAAAAAATGGTTGCTGAAACAATTTGCTGATTCAGCATTTAATACTGATGGGCAATTCCCAGCCATGTCTGGTAAACCAGCACATATCCACCTGAAGGAGGGGGCAATCCCTAAGGCAAGACACAGACCAATACCAGTGCCATACCATTTAAAAGAACCAGTGAGGCAAGCCCTTATGCAAGATATAGAAAGAGGCATATTAGAACAAGTGCCCATTGGTACTCCAACAGATTGGTGTAGCACGATGGTCATTACAACAAAAAAGGATGGTCGACCGAGGCGTACCATTGATTATCAATATTTAAATTCGCAATGCAAGCGAGAAACCCACCACACTGCCTCACCCTATTACGGAAAACCATAGACAATGGTTTTCCAAACAGTCGTCAAGCAACACCACCTACAATCCGGGAATACTGGGAAGTTCGTAACCGCCTAAGCAATGAAAATGGTCTAATACTACTTGACAGGAGAGTAGTGATACCAACCTCCCAGCGCAAGAACATATTAAAATGCCTACATTCGGCTCATCAAGGAGTAGTTGGCATGAAAGCGCGTGCCAATGACTCAGTTTACTGGCCTGGAATGAATGCCTCAATTCGCAATTACAGGTATAATTGCATTACATGTTCAAGGAATGCCCCAAGTCTACCACATGAACCAATCCAAATGACACCTACACCTGAATGGCCATTTCAACAGATTGTAATGGATTTGTTCTATGTTAAATCCTTCACATATCTTGCTTGTGCAGACAGGCTCACTGGATGGCTCATTCTGTACCGCATCAAGCCAGGGCAAGCGGTTGCTTCCAGGTTGATTTCCATCTGCAGAGAAATATTCCAAACATATGGTGCACCTGAGGAACTTAGTACAGATGGTGGACCGCCATTCTCAGCTTACTCATTCCAACAGTTCCTAAAAACCTGGGCTGTTAAGCAAAGAATTTCATCAGTGGCCTATCCCCAGTCTAACGGACGTGCAGAATTGGCAGTCAAGACTGCAAAAAGACTCATAAAAGACTGCACAGGACACCAGGGTTCCTTGGACAATAACATGGCAGCACAAGCAATCTTGCAATATAGAAACACCCCTATCCAAGGCATTGGCTTATCACCAGCGCAACTCCTGCTTCATAGACGTCTTCGAGATTTTATCCCATCGCACCCACAGTTATATAAACCACACCCTGAATGGATAGCCGCAGCACAAAAACGAGAACAGAGATTATCCAAACGCAATGCAGACCTCATCGAGAAGTACAACCGTACTGCACATGCACTATCCCCACTTTATAAAGGTGACACAGTCTCCATTCAAAACCCAAATAGCCGTCGATGGGACATAGCTGGGCGAATAGTAGAGACACTTCCCAACCGTCAATATAGAATTAGAGTTGCAGGATCAGGCAGAATAACCCTGCGGAACCGTAGGTTTCTAAGGAAACTTGAAGCACCCATAATCAAGACCCCCATACCAAGTGCCATGCCTGTGTCACCTGAGCCGACAATTACGGATACATGCAGACCACATCAATCTGCCAAAGACTTGGAAAATGGTGACATTACATTACAAAATAAACCAGCGTCCCAGGGCCCTACTCAATCACAGCCATCAAGAACGAGGATTCCCAGGGCGCTATCCCGACTACTCCCGTACAATCAGCCAGGCAATAGGGAATTAATTCCTCCCCAACGGCCAATATGCTTCCGCAATGGAGAGAGGAGGGAGATATAGAAGTCAAGTGACTTACCTGCCAACATGGCTGCCTCCTATTTCCTTGTAAAAGCTGATTTTACCTTATTTTATAGGAGAGCGCCTAATACACCAGTTGGGTTGGTCCATTTTGCTAGAATGGACCTTCCCAATACATTTGCATGAGGGGTCTTTGTTCAGCTATATATTTCTCCATAAATGACTCAAGTCAGTTTTGGTTTTGGCTACATTTGCCTACTTGTGTGCTAAACCTCTGGCAAACTAGCTAATATTCAACAGTTGCCAGTTAAGAGTTCTCATAGAATTAGAAGTGCTATCAACCAAAACTTTTCATTTATTTATATAAATAGAAACATGAGTTATGCAAGGGTTTTTCTTTTCTTTTTTTTTTTGGTGTTTGCATATAAGTGAATATAATGAACCTGCCTGGAATTGTATCTCAGCTCTCTGATTTCCAATTCTGAGCTATTATCCATTACACCAATTACACATACAAACAGTCACACATTTAGATACTGACCAGGTTCAATGTGGCTTAACTTCAGTGATCATACAAGACTTGGTGTTTCAATGTGATATGGCTGTAAGCTTCCACATTTTTGGATAGAATAAAACAGTTTACAAAACGTTTTATAATATCTGCTTATGATGTATGGGAAATTGTGAAGTTTTCAATATCAACCAATAAGTAAAATAAGTTTATTTATTAGCATTACCAAAAGCAGTATCAAATATACACAGGAAGACACTTATTGGGATCATTTTGGAACAGAGATTTTAAAATAACAATAAGCAAATGATGTAAAAATTGGAGAAAATATAAAATGTGATTTTAGTGAATACACAACTGGGTAGATATTTCTTTTTCTTTTTTTCCTCAAAACAGTGAAATTAATGTCCACCAGCTTTATCATAGAAAGTCTTATCAAAGAAAATGTACTGCTCAGCAAGGAACAAACCTGCATTCCCTCATCCTAGGAACAAACATTTAGCCAGGGGTGATTTACCATTCAGATGCAGAGGTTTCTGCAGTAAAACAATACTCAAATGCCTCTTTTTTTCTCTTTTTAATTTCACTGTTTGAATATATACTCAAACAAATGTATCCATCAAAATAATGTCTGTAGTAATAAAAATGTCCAATTAAAATCCATGAATTTTATAAGTTATTGTGTTAGTTTTGGGATAGAAAACCACAGCAGTTATAGACACCAAAATTCCCCAAATGAGATTTGCAATTCATAAAAAGCATAACTGAGCCTTGTTTTTGCTATAAAAACCTCAGTGGCTGAATGGTATAAGCACCCTTTACTATCGCTTTATCCTCGATAACCAAGACTCTGCCAAAGGTACATTTTCTTTTAATAAGACCTTTTGTGTTTAGGCTGGTGGACATTAATAAAAGAAGAAAAAAATAAAAATAAAAAAATAACATTTGCAGTATTTTAAATTATTTGAACTTATTACATACAAACTATTGTCCTCATCTTAGTTGCTGTCATTACAAGGTTTCAGCCACTGCACTCCTGCCTTCATCAGGTGCTTTGCCAATCTGGATAATCTTCAGGAAACTTTGATCTTCTCTTTATTTAATCTACAAGAATAGCTTGTTTTGTCTAGTTCTTATTTAGTACTGCTCAGTTATTGCTTGCTCCATTTCCACTAAGTTCAAGTATGCACTTAGACTCAATGTAAGCAGAGTGAGCAATAACTTAAAAAAAAGATCCCATGATGCAGTGAAGTATAATTGACATCATTTGTCATATCTCAAAACATTATTTTTCTATTATAGACACAAAAAGCAACTAACTAAATTAAATTAATGTTAATAAATATACAGACAAAAATAATTTTATTTCTTGTAAGTTAAAAATATTTATCATCAGATGCACTGTTAGTAAACCAACCAAATAACAAGAAACAAAAGAAAGGATATATAGATATATAAAATCAAATGTACCCATTTATTATTCTTTTGGTATCTAAACTTCATAAATTTAAGTGTAGCACTAGATTGGAAACTAGGTCTCATCATTTTACTGAAATTGCTGATGTAACAATTTCTATTCTAATAGTTTCTTCTCACACTTCTCACCTGTGAAACTCTTGGCTTCTTCCTTTCCTGCCAACTAAGAGCTTCAAAATTTTAAATGCAAAGTCAATCATCATATGTTTTTTAGAATCCTGTTCTTTTATTGTCCTTTCTCCTGAATAATGTTTTCTCAGTTTATTTCACTCTCACTCTCAGTAACCGTTAATAGCTTCATCATCTTGAAATAGATTTTTCTTTTCACTCATTATAAAAAGTTAAAACAATGGATATGCCTGAAAGGAGGAGAACTAAAAAATATTTCCACAAACAGAAAATCATCTTTTTCTGAAATTATATCATTGATTTTTTTTTTTTTTAAACTAATTTGTAAGAGAGACATAATTAAAATTAGGCTTTCTTTTGAGTTTAAAGATTCATTTTAAAAGAAATGCCCGTTTTCATTTACTCCTTATATTATGTATAAAAAAAAAAATCAGTAATGTTAAATTTAAAAAAAATTTAAACAATATCTGATATTGTAAAACTTTTATCCTTGATCAAAAGTATAATTCTCAAGAGGGTTAAGTATTTCACAAGATTAGAGTTTTAGTGATTTTTTAATTTTATATTAATGTTGCTTTCATGTTTACTAAAGAATGTATTTAGTCAAAGTTTATCTACATTTTACTCTTTATGTACTCTAAACAAGTTGTTTGGTCAAGAAGATACCACATATTTATTAAAGCTGAAAAATGGAACATATCCAGGCTGGAGCTGTCCAATCCACTCTTTCTATCTTTGGTAGAGTTCAGAAGTGTCTACACAGCCTTGTGTATGATGCATTATTACCCACCCTACAACCATTTTCGCCCTACAGGAAAAAAAAAAAAAAAAAAAGAACAAAACATTGCAACTATCACTATTTCCATGGAAAAATGTCCTTAGAAATTACATTCCTTAGACCTTTACAATTGTCCTACCATTTCACATACACAGGGTCAAATCATCCTCATTCCCTTCATTTTCCATTGGTAAGAAGGAATTTCCATTTAGACAGCTTCTTCCTAAGGGCCACTGCTTTGTGAAACACACTGAAGAAAATAATTCCACAATTACTATGATCTTAACCCCTTCATGTCTGGAGTCAACCATTATCTATCCTACATATCCTCATAATATGTACTTCTTACCCCCTCCTCCTCTTACAACCATAAAACACCTTCATTCAATAACCCTCTATCTTGTGGCTCTTGGGCCCTGTATTGCATGAACAATGTAATAAAAAAGCTTCCCTTAATACTGATGTCTAAAAGAAATTCATAAAAAATGTGCCCTCTACATCACTGCCTAACACTTAAGATCAAAGTTTATGAAATATAACCTGTAGAAAATTACAACAATCAACAAAACAGGGAGGGAGGCATTGCTGTACAAATAATGGTGAACAGATAAATAAAAAAAAATATAGCTGTAAATACGAGACTTCATAAACAATTTTTGTTTCATTTTTATTAAAAAAATATTTTATTTCAATATAAATCATGGAATGCAAATGTTGATAATTATTTGATTTTGAAATGCAGTAGTAGTATTGCTAATGTATTTTAAATCTGAAATCAATAAGAATTTGTTGATATAAAGTGTGTCTATAAAAATATCATTGATCTACAATAAAATAATTGCTATTATTTCATTAACTGGGTGTGAATAAATGTTGGATGCACAGATCTGTTAATTTTATTTTCAGAATTGATGAAAAATCAATGTTGGGAAAATGGATCGATAGAAAATGTTTTTAAGAGAAATCAACAAGGTTTGATCTGACTTCTACATCAACATTTATAGGGAGTAATTTTCCAAAGGCATTATTACAAGATAACCAGTGACACAATACTGATTTGAAACCATATAGAGAGTTCCATTTGCAAACACTATCATTCTAAGCTACTGTGAATTTTTATCTCTCTCTCTCTCATACATGTATGCGTGTGAGCTTTAAGTGTGTGAATGCAATACAAGTCACAATATGTTAAATATCAATGATCCTTAATTTGTGTATTCCTATCCCAGATATATATTCTATTAAAATCCAATTACAACTCCCTTTTAGTTCCTTGTACATAGAAAATATAGTAAATAAAGGAGGAAATTACATTGATCTGTGTACAGTAGCATAGCTGGTCATAAAAAAAATGATTTATCAGCCCAAAGATTTCCTGCATATATTCCAAAATTCTAGTAAATAAAGAATTACAATCCTGCTGATGACAGCAACAAGGAGAAAAGTGTTTTTTTTTTTTTTCAAAAGCTACTTATTTGATGAAAATGTCCTAATAATAATTAAAAATTGCAAGTCTTCACAAATCCTTGATTCATCTAATAGAGAAAGAATATAAACCTAATTTAATATCTAAACCAAAGATGTTCTAGGAGCTTGATTCATAAGCAAGATGATTCATAAAATCTTAACATGAGTGAAATTGAAGTCATTCAAATGAAAAAAATCATTTAAACAAATCTGAATGACTTCTGCTCAAGGTCTGTACAAGGATTTTTTCAGTACACTGGAAATATTTATACTGAAATAATATTACTAAAAATTATTCTATCTCTAGTTTTTTTAAATATCCTGTCTCTTCAGGATGTAGGTAGTTATGGCTCTCCAAAACTTTCCCTTAATATCTGTAAACTGTACATTGCAATATTGCCATATCCATGCTTTTAAATTCAAAGTTGTCCTCCATCTTGACTGGTTATTAACCAAAGGAAGAAAAACCAAATGTGATGATTCATGCCTTTCCTAAGAGTATGATCACAAAATGAACATAACCACCTTGGCTAAAATTTGAATTTGGCTTGATGCCTCCATTTTCAGCACCAATAATAATTATGCCACCCATATGGCTATGTTTATAAACATTATGCCACTCATTTAGGTCAAAGGATAAAATAGTCTTGAGTGAAAAACATGTAGGTCTCAATAAGGACCATCCTTCTTTAAACCTTGTGCTATAGAATCACAAAGAAAGAACTGTACCAAATAAGAGAAACCACATCACTTGAGTACTTTCAACCGCAACAATTAAACTGGATATCACAACAATAGTTAGTATATGGGTGTATACTCCAAAGCCCTTTTTGCTCAAAGTATTTCTATTTCAGTTTTACTAATATCTCTACAGAGGTTATATACTTAAAGTGATTAACAATATGATGCAAACAGTATTTGAATTTTTTTTTTTTTTTTTGTTTACTTTAACAAGTTTTCATCGTTACACTGGACCATCTCAAACTACCTAAGAAATAAAATACAAATAGCCCAAAACCATTAAAATTAAATACATAAAGCTGTGTGTGCATGTAAATATTACATTAAACTATATTAAATAAATACAATTTTTATCATATCTACTAGTATGTTTTATATTTTGCCGAACTTAGATTTCTCCTTTAAGCAAGAACCACTAATTTTCACATTCAGGTTTAAAAATTAAATTAAAAAAAAAAAAAAAAAAATAATGTTTTTCCATTATTTTCACTTTGGCTTTTTGTGATCATATAAATAAACAATTGTTTTCTTATTCTAATAAAGTCATTTTCTGCATTTCAGTCACAGCTTGAAAGTAAACAATGTTGATATTTTAAAAAAGTAGGTTTTGAAAATCTAACAAATATTAAAAATTATAATATTGTACCATAATTTTACTAAAATGTTTAAAACTTTAATTACAATTTCACCAATACTATTTTACAGCATATACAAATGACTGCATATCAGAGAGGAGAAAGACAAAGGAACTTGGCCTGCACAATGATGGATGGGCATCACTGTTCGTGTTTTATTAGAGATATACAGATAAACAGTTAAAATAATACAGGAAAACACTGTTTATCTTGACAATTGTAAATGACACTAGGTCACTGTATTATTACCAAATATTTCTCAATGATTTCTCATTCTATCTCATTATATAAATTACAGATGACTTATCATATATTTTAACCTTGCACAAGTTCATGTATTACTTGTAAATAAAATCATTGCAAATTTATTGTCAGTAATCACAATGTTTAAGGATTATTATGGCACAAGATGTAGTTCCTCTGTTATTTATAAGAGCTACATGATATGTAGTGGATATCATATGTGACTGATTTAAGACAATAAATGAGTAATATCACAATAATGAATTAGATGTCAGGTGGATCATTAAATAATTATATTATTTCATGAACTAATCTGAACTTAGACATTGTATAGAAAACAAGGAAATGCACTTTATTTTGTGTGTGTGTGTGTGTGTGTGTGTGTGTATATATATATATATATAAAACATTACAGTTTCTCATTTTTTTAAAACGTCAAACATAAAATTAGTGAACTAAATTATTTGCTATGTTAACATTTTAAGAGTTTCGAACAAATATGAATCAATAAAAATTCATTTTAATTCATGAAAAGTGCATTCAAAAACACACACTAGCAATAATCTTTACATATACAAGTATGGTAACTTTTAAAGAAAAATACTAAAACCAAAAAGACCAATTCTTCATAAAAACCTTAACTTTGAACAAAGCTGAATGGTTGGCAGAACAGAGATTAGAACAGATAGCAAAAAAAACAAACATTACTGACAGCTGCAAAGAACAGGAAGTTGTAGAGAACCATAAGCACCTACATTCTGAAGTGACATGGTACATAGAAGAATTACAGTATTTATGAAGCCATTCTGTAGTTCAAGAATTTGTAATCTAAGTTTTCATTACATGATGATGATTATTATATTTCCAATCTTTAGCACAGTTCAAAAATTTGTTAACATATCTATAGAAGTGAAAAATCAATTTTCTTTTTCAAAAATAAAAATCTTTTAAGAGTGTTTTAGGATGACTACCACTTTTGTTTTTTCTATTCAATATATTTGCATTTGTTTACATTTAAAACTAACAATAGTTAGTTTTATATATAAACAAATGCAAATATATTGAATAGAAAAATGCAACAGTGAAGACTTTGCTCATAGATTTTTTAATGCTTAATTCAAAAAACCAAACTCCTAACAAGCACATACAACAGAAGTGTAATTTCATGAGATCTTTTCTTTTTTTCTTTCTTTTTACTTGCTTATTTTCTCCAATAAAACTTTTGGTAGTTGACAGCAAAATAGACAGGGTGGTTAAAATAAAAGTGGTGACTTGTCTATTTGAAGGTAATTATTTTTATTTTCATATATTAACTATTGATACATGTAATTATGAGTACAGGGTGCAATGGATAAATTGTGCAAATTACACAAAAATGAAAATAACAATGATATCTCATTTTAACAGATATATTCTTCCAGTGCAAATGCCAAGCAGTACAGAATGCCATTTCTAAATTTCTGGCAAGGTGAATTGTTGCATCATGGTACTTTACTTCTCATAGATGATGCCCAACTGAGCCTACTATACTTTGTAGTTAACAATATCAAAAACAACTCCCATACACAAAATTAAAAATATAAAAATTTTACCCATCACACTCCATACATATTGCCAAGTAGGATTATTTTTCTCAATGAACATGGAATTTCTCTAAAGTCTAAGTGCAGTAGAAATATGTATATATACCCCCACCTTCTCCCAATGGATCTTTTAGTCCTCATGTATACGAGTGAGTTTGCCTTAGTAACCTAGGTATCTGGCTGGTACAATGTTTCTGGTTCAAGGAGGAGTTTTGTTGCCCTGACAAAACACGTACACATGGAGTATGGCGTATGTATCTTCTTTCCTTAGTTGATTGTCCCTTCATTAAGGGTACTGGAGGTAAAAGTTTTCTGGGTTTTGGCATTATCCACCTGATAGTCAGGGATCTGAACCTTTGAGTAAATTAAAAAGTGTATCAGCAGGTGTATAATATAGAGGCTATTGTATTGTCATTTTGTGAATGGTTTCTGGTGGGGCCTCTTGAAGCGATGATGATGGTTACTGTTACAGCAGTATCTATGGATGAGTAAATACAGATTATTTATGCATGCATTTTAAAAAAAAATAAAATAAAAAAAATAATGTAAATATCAGGTATACCAACTTGTACATCAATGTAAGGGGGTCTACATTCCAACTTCCCAAAAGTGGAACTCCATCTTCAGTTTAAATCCAATCTCCTGTTTCTGTCTGAAATATATATCAATGCCTCAATCACAGGCTACTCACCCATTATAACAAAATTCAACCACCTAAATTGGACTCAGTCCCTGCATCAAGGATAGGTTTCCCTGTGACAGGGAAACAAAAATGAGGACCATGATCTCCCATATATGTTCTTCCACGTGAGACTTATCCATAGTGCCACAGTCATCTTTGCTCTCTATCACCCTAAGGATGAAGGGTCTGTAATTTTTGATTGAATATCAGATAGGATTAGCAATATCCTCACCAAATTTCTCTCGGCCAGCTTTCACATATGTGGTGACTTCAATATTCATCAAAAAGAGTTTTTAGTCTAACAAAAACAATGAGGAAGGCATTTATTCCAGCAACTTCTCCATCGCCTATGAACTAACCCAGATCATTGAAGAAACCACCTGAGTCCCAGATGTAATGGGACAGCAGGCGAACCTCCTCAACCTTTTTCTAACATCCTGCCCAGACAAATGCTCAGCAAAAGTTTTAGCCCCCTTATGGCAGACTATTCCCTAGTCAGTGTCCAGAGTGATTCCAAACCGACAACATCTCCTGATTTACCATGCCATAGAATGGATTTTTGCTATGCAAAGTCAGACTAGACAACTTTCAATCCTATATGATGGAAGCTCCTCTCCTTTTTCAAACATGCTGCCCTCAAAACTGCTGCCCTAATTTTCGAATGGATCCTTTCTCAAATGGAGTGTTTTATACCCCACCTCCAAATTCCAACAAAAACCAAACAATCAGTCCTGGTTTACCCTGAATGCACTGCAGCCATAACTCACTGGAAGCACTACTACAATATCTATTGCAAGGAGCAATATAGTCTGACCCTTACTTCTTTCAGAGACAATTGCAATTGATGTAAGAGTTCTGGAAAATGCCAAATGCAGCTACACACAAGATGTCCAGGCCAAGGTTGAAAAGAAACAAATTGGATCTCACCATTTCTGGAAGATCACCAACCAAATTATGAACAGAGGCAAAGTGGCTGTGCCCACTATTATAAATAGTCCCTAGGTCAAATCTTCCTCAACAGACAAGGTGAAGTGCTTTGACTCAATCTTTATCTCAAACTCAACATTAAAGGCCGCCCCCTCCCCACATCACACAGAACACAATCTCAGTAATATATTCATTTCAGCAAGAGAAGTCTCTAGACTTATCAAAAGCCTCAACCCCAAAAAAGCCACTGGTCCAGACAAAATTCCAGTGGTTGTCCTTAAGAATATCAACCCATAATTTTCCCTGACCTTAGTCAAGTTATTTAACTGCTGCTTGAAAGAGCATAACATTAGGTATCTCAAAGGCCTTCAACAAGGTGTGGCACAAAGGTTTACTACACAAGCTCTCCAGCTATGGAATCACTGGAAGGGTTTTCTCAATTATAAAATCCTTCCTAACAAGTGGATCCTTGAAGTCGGTTATTAACAGCCAGTTCTCAGAAGCCCTAGTAGACCAACCTTCTTTCTGATTTACATAAATGATTTGTCAAAGAATATACTTAGATCATTTGTAAACATCTATGCCAATGATACAACTATATATGAGCACACTTCTAAAACTCTTGATGATCAGAGATTGGCCGCTGACCTCCCTTCCGATCTAACACTAACTTCCCAGTGGGGGAAGAAACTGGCTGGTTACATACAATGCCTCAAAAAACAAACTAGTTACATTCCATCACCGCTGATGAAACCCCAAATTAATGCCATCTACGATGAGCAGATGTCCCCTCAAGCAGGCACAGGGTCTTGCGAGAATATTGGGCCTCAAAGTCACACCCAACTTCAAATGGAATTCATATTCATTGCTAAAGATGCAGGTAAAATGATCGGCTCCCCTATACTGTTCCAGTAAGTACCCGACTCCTCATTCAATCCTCTACCTTTATAGGAGCTAGATCAGGCATAAAATGGAGTACTGTTGCTATATTTGGGCAGGAGCTACCCAGTCCTCACCTTCTAGTCTTGAGGGAGTTAGTGTTACAGAGTCCTTGTTGGAGAAGAATTTTCCACCCTCCAACTTCACTCTCACAGTTGGGATGTAGCAAGTCTCTCACTGCTCTACCACTACTTCCATGGAAAGTGCTCAGACAAACTACATTCCTTGCTTCCACCTGGTCTAACCTTGAGAGCTAGGACCCACCATGCCACTTGCATAGTAGCAAACTACCCACATTCCCTCCGTATTCCATCAGTGAGAAGTCTCACTCAAACAGCTTCTTCCCACAAGTCATTGCTCTGATTCCCAAGAGTATTTTTCTCCAATCACTACAACCTTAACCTGTTCAAGTCTAGAGTTAACAATTATCTTCCTCTCCTATGCATATAAACTGCACCTTAACATATCCCTCCACCTAGAGTAGCCCTCGAGCTTTGTACAGGGTGAAACTTACTGTTAAAAAGAAAAAAAAAGTATAAGAAAAATTTTAGAACATCAGCAGCTAGCATTAAAATCCTAAATTTAGAATTAATCTTGAACATAATAGCTTGAGAGTCCTAAAGCCAAGCAAATTAAGAAAAATTTAATTCAATATCATAAGTTTCTCATCATATTTTGTTAATGAATAAAAAGATTAAAAATTTCCAAATGATAAGGAATTATTCATTAGGATTTCCTATAGATCTTGCAAAAATGTTTTATGATTTACTACTAAAAAGAAACAATTAAAAGTTCTCTCTTGAACTTTGAAAATAGAAATATTTTACATATTTTCCCCAAAAATGATTATGTCAATTTGTTTGAATTTTTACTTATTCTGAATGGTTTTTGTTTCAATGAAAATCTTTATTACTAAAAAAAAAAAAAATTTAACAAGTAATTCTTTTAAGATTTGATCCTTATGACAACTAATTGGGCAAGTTTAAAAAGCAAGATGCATCAACTTGCAACAATTATGTTCAGAGGTATAGAGAAACAGCTCATGCTCAAAAATAAACATTTTCCCTAAGGTAGTATATTCAAAGCTGAATGTGACTCTTTTTGGCACATGGATCCAATACACATGCTCCTGCAATATGACAGAGCATTAACAAATAAATATATTGTTTAATAAACAAACAGAGCATCTACTCAAAAATGAATATCCACTAAAAATAATTTTTAAAATTCAGATATGTTTCAGATATACTCTATCTGTAAAAGGACAATATGAATAAAGACAAAAGGAAAACACTTGAGTGCCTCTATAAAATCTTATCAAAATATAAGACTGCATCCTGAATCTTTCCCAATGTCACCATTCCTGAAATAATTACTACTTTCCTAAGTCAAAATACATGACTACAAAAATATTTAAAAATTAAAAGAAAACAGTTAAATCATTAACCTCATGTTATTCAAAATATACAACACAAATTAAGCCTAAAGTAATTTGCATAGAAAACAAAAAAATTTCAAAAACATCCTTTACTCATTTTCATTTATTAGACATTGTACTGTGCTACATTATGTCCTCCATACTTGCCTGACTTTTCAGCTAACCTGACAAATATTTATGAGTATTTCTAAACTTAAAAAATTTCAAGAAGCTAACATTTTCGCTCTTGTATATAGATACTTGTAACAAAATAAAATCCTTGCATTTGCCTTGATAAAGTCCTTCAGAGGATGAAACACATCAGCTAAGATAGGTACCTCGATGACATCGCTAAAAAAGAGCATAGCATGATGAAAAAGACGTCAAACTTGAAAACAAAATTTTATCGTCTACATGTTTATGTTATTATTAAGAGGAAAGATCAAAATATTTTAGGAGTATTTTTTTTTACATTTTTAATCGTTCCTAGAACGTCCGGAATTTTTTGGTAAAAATCTTGTTTTTTGAGTCAGTAAAATTGACAGATAATCAATCATGTCAGCCATTTTTTTCCATTTTATAAAAAAAATGAAAATCTCAGTTTGAAATTCTTTTAAGAATCAATTATTTTTTCAAAACTTATTTTAAGAAAATCAGAAATTATGTTTATTTAAAATATTATTTTGAAACCAGCATTATTTAGTTTCTGCACCGAAAAGTTGTAGTTTGAAAATTAAACAAAGCACGTCATAGCATCTCGCGTCACTTGACAAGAGGATGAATGACGTATTGACTGATTACGTGAGGATAAATTGTTCTACAGAAGCAGAGAAGTGAAATTATTTAGATTTAAGTGAACAAATTATTTACCTCGTTATTTTTAAGGAAAACTTTCAGCGCTCTAATTTTTTTTTTGTACTTAGCTTTCACCTTTATGTTTACGATGCTTTATGGGAAATATATTATAAAGAAATTAAAATAAGACTGTTAAGAGTGAGATTAAATTTCATAAGAAAGGTATCTAATTAACTTATAGGTACCTTTCTTATGAAATTTTATCAGAAGTGTACATAAAATACTATAATTTTATGTACATTTATTACATTTTACTGCGTTATTTGTATTTACATTCATTTTATTATTAATTTTGATATTTAATTTATGGAAAAATGCCATAACTGAAATTAATTTAAAAATAAAAGCATATAAATTTCATAAAATGATACCGATACTTGTAGGTATCCCTCTCAGTTGAAATTGAAAAGTCAAATTAACTTCTCCACACGTGTTTTGCAAAAAAGGCCTTAACAGCGGAGAACAATGCTTAACTCAAATATCGCAACTTAATTGTATTCTGGTTGGTCTTCCGTACTTTATAAACAGCCCGATTATAAACAGAAAATTACTTTTCTTAATTACTGTGGGTCTTCTGATTAGTCAAAATGATCAAATTTACAACGCACTAAAAAAAGATCTATCTCATAAGTTGACTTGGGAAACCTGATGCGGCTTTTAACTAATTTTATAATATTTTAACAACTTAAATGTAAAAATCTATTATAATTAAAAAAAATAACAAATAATTGTATAAATAATAAAAATAAAACAAAAAAAAAATAAAACATGATTTGCATTCCTCAAAGCCTTGTGCTTTTAACTATTGTAATCACTAAACCTGATGCGATCAAATTTCTAGAGTTTTCATAAAATTAGTTATGGTGGGGATGTAATAAATATAAAAAAAATATCACTGCCATGACTTTAATAAAAAAAAACAAAAAAACAATTATAATAATTCCGATCATCTGTGAATAGTTTCTGAAAGTTTCATTAACATCCAACAATTATTTTTATTTTTGCAAGATTTTCCAAATTAATGTGTGTCATACAAAAAAAAAAAAAAAAAAAAAAAGTGCTAAAAATTGTATACGTTTTTTTACAAAGAGAAACAAGGTTTTTTTTAATGAAAATTTAGAATGTTCTAAAAAGAAGGAAAAATTTTTTTTAAATAATTAAAAAAACTTTGGTCTTTCCTCTTATTTAGACAATAAAATTTAGTTTTCGTCAAGTTTGGCGTCTTTTTCATCATGCTATGCTCTTTTTTTTAGCGATCTCATGGAGTTACCTAATATTATGTATGAAAATCATAAATTGGTGGCAAGACAGTTAAACCTGAATATCTCTAAACAAGGTGTAGTCATTACTATAATTATATCATGACCATTTTAGACCAAATCCTCTATCCTCCTCCTCAGTACCGTAAGACTCACTGTGGAGTAAAGGGATCACAGCTAGATGTTACTGCCATGATTTCTGTACAAGGTTTTTTTTGGGGGGGGGAGTTGACAGCTCCATACCAACTGGTTTTGAATTTAGCTACTCTTCTAGACTGGATAACAACTAAGGCTAGAGAGTCCAGTTTACTCTGCTATTTAATCCATAACTGGGAGAGAAGGGATAGATATTCCAAGTTCAAATATGATTTGCACTTAGCATAGCAGATATTGGCATAGAAATTCTCTGTGCAATAGGGGATGATATGCTTATCCAATCCCAATAAATATCCAAATATAGTAATCATCAGTATAATGATAGTAGGAAGTTTTGTACAAATATATCAGATGGTCACAGCCAAATTAAATAGAACAATATGATGAAAGTGACATTTATAATGATATATCCCTTCATGTAAATTCTTGCTTATTCATTGAATTCTTATAGAATTTCAGTTTTATTTTTGTGTCTTGCCGCACCTCCCATTTTCAACTGACTCGAAGTGGAACTACATTGAATCAATAGCTGCATCTACCACAAGGAAAGTTGGTTCACTGTGTTGCGCCAGAAGGTATTTCCTGTCAGAGTCCATCTCACACATCTACAAATCTACCATTCATCCTTGCATTGAAAAATGTTGCCATATCTGGTCTGGTTCCCCTGCCATTCATTTCAAGATTCTCGGTCAAATCCAAAGAAAGATCTGAAATGTGATCAGACCTGAATTAGCTTCTCGACTTCAAACACTTTCTTACAGACATGATGTACCTTCCATCTCTCTTTTCTACAAATATTTTCATGGCTACTGCTGTCAAGCTTTTTTCCCCTGCTACCCCAATTACATGAATTTAAGCGTGCTATTAGATTGGCATCTAGGTTCCACCAATTTACCGCTGAAATAGTTAAATGTAACCACCACTTCTATGCCAACAGTTTCTTTCATAATACTTCCCAACATTGGAACTCCTTTCCTCTCATTTGCTTCCCTGATAAATACAATCTTCAAAAATTTAAATGCAATATCAATCACAATCTTCTGTTGCCTTAATCCTTGTACTTTTTTTCTTTTCCTCAATCACCCCTATATCCACTATTTTCTCTCACTTTCACCTCTCCATAACCCCATGCATTCTAGTGGCACTCCTGCCTTATTTGGGGGTGAAATGCTTAAAATGAATAAATAAATAAAATAATAATAATATTGTATGTAACCTGTTGTCTGTAATGGAATGGCAAAAAGAATAGATATCCTCTGGACAAGCACTCCCACTAGTCTTATGAACACTGAATCATATCTTTTGTATGATCAGTTTATTTCAAAAACTTTTAGCACACCTACTTGGACAACTTCCTCTTAATTTACAAAACCAAGTCACAATGGAGTGTCCTACAATCTCAAGACTAGGCTAGGCAAAGGCCTTCCTGTTGACTAGCAGTATCAAGTGCCTGTCATCTCACAAAGCTGGTGAATTACAAGAGAACAATATTTGCAACTCCTATTCATAAGAATTATTTCTATTAATAATCATTATGTCAATAGGTTTTAATTACATTACAAAATAATTCCCTGAAAAATTATATATATCATGTAATCTACAAAAAAATTTTTGCTTACAATTCCTAGTTAAAAAAAATAAATATTTGTCAACCCTACAAATATTTTAATTCATTAATATCCACAGTCCCATTGTCATAGCTAGAAATCTATAATTAATAGTAGATTGTTATAAACTTATGATTAATACTGGGGTTTTCTTTTTTATAAAGGCCTATAATTAGTAGAATCTTTTTTAAATTTTTATGACAAACAAAACATTTCAATCAGAATTAGAGTCTTTTAAACAAATTTATCCCTTGTTTCCTGTTTAGGATTGGATTTCTGGTTCTTTTTAAATTCTACTTAAACTCTATACTTCTAATGTCACTGCCTAAACTTATTTTTTCCTCAATAGGAGTAGATAGGTTCATCTATCATCTGGTTTACACTTCCCTCCAGTCTTTTGAAGACATAGGAATTTATCCCCTGTTTCCTATTTAAGATTGGGTTTCCAGTTTCTTCTAAAGTCTTTTCTTTCTCTTTCACTTCCAGTAACCTCTTATATCTTAGTAGCCTTTCTTGGGGTGAGTTAATTTTAAAAAAATAAAAAAAAAATTCTCAGAGTATTTTCTAAAAAGTGCAAACATGCTAACTGCAAAAAGAAATATTTATATCCAATATTTGATTAAAATAATCATAGAAAACATTACTCATAGTCCTTAAGTTTGAAGTCACATCTGCAGTTATGGTGAAAATACTTGTAAAGTTTTTTTATGTTAACATAAAAAAAAATTTTTCAACACAAAAAAAAAAAAAAAAAAAATTAACAGATTTTTAACTGAAGATAAGCAGAACCAATTACAAATTGTTAAAAAATTTCATATAAAATAAACTCACTATATGCTAATTTACTGTTCTTGTCACCTTGTTCCTCCTCTCTGCTTTATATTAATCATCTGCCTCAAAACGTTCTCAGATTGTTACTCCTATGTAAATTACAGAAAAGTTTATAGGTGCACCTGATCTCACCACTGATCAATTATAACAGCTCAATGAGGGAATGACTGGCTTCAACTTTTCAATACCTTTAAAAGTAAATTAATAGCATTTCATCACTGAGCAAACCCTAAATTTTCTCCAATCATGATGGATGGTTGTCCTCTCAATGAGGCTTCTTGCTTTGAAGATCTACTGGGACTAAAGTTCACCCCAGATCTCAAGTGGAACTCATGCATACAATCTATCACTAAAGATGATGGTAAAATTGTACTGCTACAGAAAGTACCAGACTCCTCCTGTTATGGAGTCAGATCAAACCAAAAATGGAGTACTACTGCCATATCTGGGCTGGATAGAGTTCAACAGTATCTACATGGCCTTGTGAGTGATGAATTATTTTCCACTCTACAAAGTGTTGCAGGTCTCTCACTACTATCAATATTTCCATGGAAAATGTTCAGATGAGCTGCATTCCTTATTTCCACTAGTTCAGACCTTCACAGGTAAGATCCACCATGCCATATTCTCTGGGATGGATCATCTCCATTCCTTTGGATTCAATTAGTAAAAAAGAAGTTCCACAAAGGTAGCTTCATCCAAAAACCACTACTTTGTGGAACTGACACCTACATGGATGCATCCCAGAATGCTACGATTTTAACCTCTTCAAGTCTAGTGTCAATAATTACCTATCAGCTATATCATTGTAATCTTCACTTCCTGCTCTTACACTCATATCACACATCTCATTCAGTAATCTTGAATGGCTCTTGGGCCTTGTAATGAGTGAACATTAGCAAAAAAGAAAAAAAACAGTACTGTTAGTTTATAGAGATACATGTAAAAGAATCAATACTGTTATCAAATAATCACAGTTGCTTCAACAGAGTAAAAAAATGAAAAAATAAAATTTTATTAGAGAAAAAATAATGAACAGAAATAACCTATCTTTATGCAAGGCCTTTAGTCAGTTAATCATCTATATAAAATAAGACAATGAGAGGCAAAAATGATAACTGAAAGATAAATATTAAAGCTATATAAATTATAATGCATAATAAATTTTGCAATAAATGATTACAGCAGGTATGAAGAAATAAAAGAATTGCTCAAGGCCACGATCCATGAATTAAAATAGCAACTTTGAGAATCAATATATTTTCCTATTTTGTTTATAATCATAGCCACTAATCTTAGCTGTTCAAAAATGTTTTTAATTACTAATAAAAATATCCATAACCTATGACATCTGACATTTTTTTAAAACTTTAATAATACTATCAGATTTTCACCTGAAGGTTATTAGTTTAAAAATATTGAAATCAATGTAACTTGGACATTCCATGTCAAGTTAAGAATTTTTAAAATTGAGACCATCCACCTCAAAAGTTCCTCATGTTTTTACAGCAGTCAGATACACTAAACAGAAAAGTATTTCTAATTATAGTTTCTCAAATTAACTGGAACATCTTTTTCAGCAAAACTCAAAATTAGTGCAGTTTAGGTAAAATGATATACAGAAGTATCAATTGCCCATGCCCATCCTGTGAATGCCTTCATTTTAACACATTACCCATCTTTTCCTCTAGGGTCCAACTACCTCTAGGGCAGGTAATCTCTCCTTTTGTCCAAGAAGTAACCAAAATATCAACAGCCTATTCTCTATAAACCATCATACAGTCAATAAAAATTTTTTTTTTTTTTTTTTTTTTAAATATTAACATTTATCTTATTTTACTCCAAACTGATCAGTGGATTTTATGAATTTTACAAGACAAACTGCAATCAAAATAACATAAAACATGTATCTGAAAAATAAAGATTATTTTCAAACTTTAGTCAGTTAATTAGCATAAAAGGAAAATACTTTAATTACTGCAATATCTATCACTTGCAGAGGTTCCATACTATTCTATGTATACTGACAAGCACTAAATAAATGAAAAACAGCCATATCTTACAGTCACAATATATTTTTTTGTAAACAATGTTAGGATAATCGAAACAAAATTCCTTGTAAACATAGTTGCAGAATATTTCCAAAGAGCTATAGAAAAATGTTAAAAACAAAAACAGATTTCCAGAAAAGGTTTTGGAAAAACTGAAAACAAAGGAAAAAAAAAAAAAAAAAAACAGACTTGGGGACCAACATGTTTTTTAAAAAAAAAATAATGCAGGAAATTTAATGATAGGATCAAACAATAATATATAAAGAGTATAAAAGCATACATAAAAATATAAATAAACCAGAGCTAATATATACAGTTGTATCTTCTGTCTGTCTGTTATTGATCTCCTAGGGTTTTGGAAATGGACTCCCCTACTCCTGCTCAATGACCATATATATTCAGAAAATAGATTACCCAGGTTACACAAACCTCGAACTGAATATTTTTCCCCTTTGATATAAATTAAATTTAAATTTAAACAAGAGAATGACTCCTATCCAAAATACAGAAAGAGAAAGCCAGAAGATGGGGGTACATCGGCAAGATCAAGTTGATCTTGAGTTGAGCAAGAAATCATCAATCACTGGTAGTGCCATACAATACATATTTGTTGTGACAATTCCACTGCCATATGTAGTGCTGACTTACTTCAGTGACCCAAAAGGACCAGAGTCATGTGTATGTTTTGCAAGGGAGTGTGGAGACAGCAAATTGACAAGCTTTAAACAGATGGTTAACCAGGCAGCACTTTGTGCTGATGGAAGTAGTGGTGCCGCTTGTAGCCATTTTTATTGGCTGATTCTGGGCAGTCATTAGGTGAGTGCTGGCTGCGTCAGGTGCATAAAAACATGGTACACTCATTTAACGGGAGTTCGTTTTTTGCTTTGGATGGTGAGTGGCGTATTGGAGATCAAGACAAGAAGTGTGAATTTGCTTTGCCTAGTGAACCTATTAAACTCATACTACCTTTTCCTGCACTTTCTTTTCTTGTGTGTGCTTCCAACAAATTTTTGCACAATCTATTTCAGCTATTGTTTTTCTTTTTCCTTTCTTTCATGATGTCAGACAAATCCAGCTGAATCCAGAGTACAGCTTCATAGGAAAGTTTCCTCCATTAGCTAATATATGGCTGATAATCATCCATTCCCTAGATGATGCCCAAAGAAGCTGTCTAACACGTTGTCGCAGACCAGATACAAATGCACACGGCATCCAATGTTTTGGCAGCGATCCTCCTAGCAGCCATTAATACTTTCACCTCCTTCTGCCTCCAAAGATGGCATACAGCTCTGCTCACCAGCATCTGTGAGCATCCAGAGTCCACCAGAGTGGCACATTTCTGTTCATTGACAAATACCTCTACAGCAGGCAGTTCCCGTTTCTGTAATTGTTTGGGAAAAAGACTGGCATTGACATCTTCTTCCCTCAGGCGCTGTAAAATCGCCATCAAAGGAATCAAACCCTTTAGTGAGCCAAGCTCCTTTTCAGGATATAGTGGTAACAAAATGGATGGCTGTTGTCATATCCCAAAAAGGAGCTTGGTCCACCAAAGTGTTTGATTCTTTTTATGGCAATTTTACAAGAGCACAAGCAGAAGGTCTGGCCAGTGTTCAACTATCGTGAATTGAATCAATTTGTGTAGGCATTCACTGCTGATGCAGACGTGTGTGCAAAGAAGCTTAGGGAATGGTGACAACAAGGAGCCAATGTATCACTTTTGGACCTAAGAAAGGCCTATTTGCAAATCCATGTCAATAAGGCGTTATGGCCCTTTCAGACTGTGGTTTTTAAGGGTCAGTGATTTTGCCTTACACAATTGGGTTTCAGGTTAAATGTGGCACTGCTCATCATGAGAGCTATCATTGACACAGTAGTGAATCAAGATCAGATGATTAAGAGCACCACATTGGAATATATTGATGAAAATGTTATCAATAAAAACTGGTTTCTGCAGTGCATGTGCATCAGCATCTCTCAGATTATGGCTCATCTGTAAAGATCCAGAGTGATTGGAAAACAGAGCCAAAGTCTTGGGCCTGCAGGTAGGGGAAGGGAGGATGGCATATTTTGAAAGAAACAGGGAAGTGAAGTCCCAGACGTTCCACAGATCATCAACTGTTAGACCATCTTTTCCCTATGCAGGAAACTTATGGGCCATTTCCCTGTGTGTGGCTGGCTCAGAGTGGCAACTGCATTTATAAAGTGGCAGGTGAACCCAGTGACCAACAGATGGGATGATGAAGTCAAGGATGGCTCTCTCCATTGTATGCTAATGGAAACAGTGGCCAAGATATGCGAGATGGATCTCATGAGAGGAGACTGGTGTGCTGATGGTAGTGAGATGAAAGTTTGAGTGGAGGCAAATTCTGTGGCCACAGGAGTGGCACTAGAAATGAATGGGAGCATTGTGGAGGATGCTAGTTGGTTGCGTCCAGCTGAAGATGCCAAACATATCAATTTGCCTGAGCTGAGCAATAAAAAGGTGTAAATCTGGCCATTCAATGGCGGGCATCGATGTTACATTTGATCATAGATTTGACCTGTGTACATTGATGGATGTCTGACACCCTAACTGGGAAGGCATGGGTGAACACAAAGGCGACTGGTGAGATGCTGGTAAGATGGCACTCAGAGACATTGCGCACATTGGCAGAGGAATACACCTTGACAATGGATGTGACGCTGGTGAAATCCTGTTTAAACCATGCAGACTGCCTGACACGAGTGCCACAGAGGTAGTTGGATTTACATAGGCACAGAGAAGAACCACTGGCAAAAGGCTGCGCCATTGTGGAGATTAGATTGAACAAGAACCAGATGACCAATATACACCATGAAAGTGGCCACCCAGGTATTAAGAGGACCTTATACTTATGCCAGGTCTGTTGACCTATTAGTGTCTAAAAAAACTAATTGAATCTTGGCAAAACCTGTGAAGCCTGCTGGTCAATTGATCCAGCACTGGTGTGTTGGAAGAAGGGGACACTTAGTGTAAAATTAACTTGGAGTAGATTGGCAATGGACATTACCCACTACAGAAGCAGTCATTTTCTAACACTCTTTGATTGCAATCCTTCTTGGTTCGCAATATGGTGACCGCTGCATCAACAAGACTCCGCTAGTATTATTCGTCAGCGGGAATTAATTTTCTGTGGGCAGGGCCTGCCAGCTGAAATATTGACAGATAACAACACTTGTGTTCACCTATACGAACTTTAAGAAAGTTTTAAATAGCTGGGGGTTACACCTGAGATTCCAATGCACCCATGTATCAGCTGGGAATGGGATTGTCACATGCTGTCATAGAAGTACCAAGACTATCACAGCCAGAAAGTAATGTTCGGTGCCAGAGGCAATCTATTGGCACAATGTCGCTCCCAATGACAGTCTTTCAGCTTCCACAGCACTAGCCGATATGCTGCATAGGTACCACATGTGGGTACAAAACATCGATACCATGACCTCATTTGCACTGCAAAACATTCAAGGAGTATACAAAGAAGGGGACATTGTCTGGGTTAGGTCTCCACACTGTAGATGGACAACAAAATTCAAAATGGGTTGTGTAATCCAAGTAATCAGTCCACAGTGTGGATTGATGGAACACCGCAACACATGAAGAATTTACAACCTTTTCTGGGATAATATCTATCATCAGACTGATAGCAACACAGAGGGGAGTGAATGATTTGTGTATTTAAAATCTAGTTCACCAGGTGATTCCTCCAATACCAGCAGTTCAGAGACCAATGCCAGAGTACCCAATGACACTCCAGGCCGTAGGTCATCTGAGAATGAGACACTTGTTGTTCCTCTTCAAAAGAGTACCCGACAGAAGAGACCTGCTCCGGGATGCATCAGCTGTGATCAGGAGGTCAGAGGAGTGTGTAGCAGTGACTTACTTCAGCGACCCAAAAGGGCCAGAGTCAAGTGTATGTTTTGCAAGAGAGTGTGGAGACGGTGAATTGACGAGCTTCAAACAGACGGTAAATCAGGCAGCACTTCATTCTGATGGAAATGGTGGTGTTACTTGTAGCCAATTTTATTGGCTGCTTCTGGGTGCTCATTGACTGAGTGCTGGCTGGGTCAGGTGCATAAAAACATGGTACACTCATTTAACAGGAGTTCGTTTTTTGCTTTGGACGGTGAGTGGCGTATTAGAGATTGAGATGAGAAGTGTGGATTTGTTTTGCCTAGTGAACCTATTGGACTCTTATTACCTTTCCCCGGCCTTTCTTTTCCTGCGTGTGCTTCCAACCAGTTTAGGCACATCATATCAAATTTTGAAATCTGCACATCAATTCATTCAATCAAGTATTGCATCAAACATATCAAAGGGGTCAGATCAAGCTGTTCTTGCACAAACCCTCCAATGAAAATTTGTTTGCCCTTTGATTTAAATTAAACTTAAATAAGGGAATGACTCCAATCCAAAATATAGGAGGAGAAAGCCAGATGATGGAAGTCACATTGGCAAGATCATTAAGTAGTGTTGAAATGCATAATTTTTCTCCAGGGGGTGGGGAAGAAGACCCAAAGATTTATTCTCAGTAGACTTTAAGGTTTGAGTTGACCTATTTAATATGACATAAGCTACAATGTTGCATTTTGATTTAGAGGTTGAATGAAGATCTTGTTAAGTCAATGGGAGTTAAGAAACACTATGTCACTTACTGAATAAGAATCTCCCATTGACTTAACAAGATTTTCATTCAACCTCTAAATCAAAATGCAACATTGTAGCATATGTCATATTAAATAGGTCAACTCAAACCTTAAAGTCTACTGAGAATAAATCCTTGGGTCTTCTTTCTTTCCCCACCCACGCCACCATTACATGTTCATAATTTTGAATCTTTCCTTCTTTTATTTGGATTTAACCTGGAGTAATTTTTTTCCATTTATATTTGGTTTGCAGATCTGAAAGATTGAAGGCTATTTTTATAGCTTTCATGAAATAAAAATTATTACCTATAGTATTTTAAGTGTTTGGCATATATATATATATATTTATATATATATATACACACACACATCATAATTGTCCATATCACAAAATATTTAATATCTAAAAAACAACTAAACTAATTGAATTTCTTTTTTCAAGATTTTCAGGTAATACATTTAGTCATCCTGACACCATTTGTCATAAGAATCCCTGAAAAACTTCTTTGAGTTATTCAACTTGTTTTGTGTCAGTTTTACTGTCTTCCCAAATGAGCAATGGAGAAAGGAAAAAGATCATTCAGGGCTTCAGTAACAGTACCAACATTCATACCGTGGATTCCGTCTTCAAAGTCCATTGAAGAACCACCAAGAGAATGGTGAATAAGTTTAAAAAAGAGGGAACAGTAGAGAAGAAAACTGGATCAGGAGGTCACAACAGGAATTGGGATCATCATTTCAACTTAGAGCTAAAGAGATCAATTAGAAAAGATCCAACTCAATCCATAAGATATTTGGCATGTGAGATAAAGGTTTAAGCTATGACAGTCCAAAGAGCAATGAAAAAAAAAAAAAATTTAAAAATGAAATTGTACATGAAACCTGTGAGGCACCTTGTTACTCCAGGACAGAAAGTTAGGTTAGAAAAGGTGAAGATCATCTTGAATAAGTTGGAAAATGATCCTAGAATAAAATAAATAAATAAATATATATATGAACTCAATTTCAATCTTCATGAGCTCTTCCGATCCGTAGCTATGATTAATTAATGATGAACATGTCACTTTCATTTATGACCGATTTCATCATGATTCTTTTGTTAAGCTTGAAGTGTAATTATACATCCTTATTGCTCAAAGTAGAGTTCAATAGTGTTATAAAAACCTTGGAGAGTAACTTTAATCATTTCTAAGATACAACAGCTCAAAGCTTAATCTAACAAATGGACAATTTTGCTCTTACATGATTTGGACAATTTTACTGCTATACCCTATAATATATATATATATATATATATATATATATATATATATATATATCTCTCACACACACATACACACTAAGTAAATTGTAAATAAGATTAAAATTTTTATGTGGAGATAAACAAAATTGTATATTAGAAAAAAATAAAATTTAATAGTAAGGCATAATAAATAAACAATACTTGAAGGGCTTGCTAAAAATACCATTTGCAACATGCACAATTCAACAACATAATCTTTATATTTCAAGTGTTCACTTTGTTTGCATGCACACTTTCTCCTAAGCTCAGAATTTTTTCTCCTGTCAAATAAAAATTTTCAAGAAAGCACAGAAATGAAAGTTACACAACTGCATTTCAATTTTTATAAAAGAAATAACATGATTAAAGTGCATGTAAAAAAAAAAAATAGAAAAAAATTATAATATTGCCCAGAACTATCATTATATTACACATAAATCTCTTAATTACAGCAAGGTTCAAAAACTATTTTTTTTACTTGAACCTCTCAACAAGAAATCGAACATACAGCTTCAAGTCTGATACCATCTGATATTAATAAGCAAAAGGAATGTGCAGATTTAGCCTATAAATAATCCCTATGCAAAATGAACTATTTCACATATAAATAAATCAGGTTAAGTATGTAAAAAAATAAATCAAATCAAATAAAATCAGAAAAATCTGCTGATCTTGATTTTTATACTACCAACATTACCCACCCAGAATTCCACCACCCAAGTCCAGACATTAAGTTTTATTTCTAGGTTAGATAATGTAGAAAATTTATATACTCTGTTTAAGTAACAGAAACAAGTGAGACACATGAAAATGCAGTGGAACCTCAGTTCTTGAATACTCCTTAATCTTGAACAAATTGATTATCAAACAAATATTTTTGAAAAATATGTTCCAGTTCTCAAATGAAAACAGCACCAGCTGAATGAACTTGAAGTAAACTGAGGAAGCATAAACATATGTATGTGTCAGTTACTGGATGGCTTTCATTTTTCACTGTTCACATTCACTTTATCAGTGTGCATTTTATATTTTTATAAATTATTTCATTACTATATAGACCCTAATGGCTCCAAAGAAAGTTAGCGATAGCAAAAAAAACTAAAAAAAGTTGTGAGAGCTACACTTAAAATGAAAAGGAAAATAGCGAAATGTGAAAGTAGAACTTTGAAGTAGTCCCCTTCTGAAGCCACACACTTTATCCAATGTCATTTTCACTGATGGACACTTTCCTGAAAATCTTTTTAGGATGGCAAGCAACTGCCTCATCATATTCTCTTGGATTTCCATGACATCTTCAAATCTTGCTCCTTTCAAGTGGGATTTGATTTTTTTAAAGAGAAAAAGTCACAAACAGTGAGATCTGGGGAATATGGTGGTTGTCAGACCTGGGTATGGCACAAACCATACTTATTTATGGAACCTCTGTGGTGTGGTGAAATGACCAAATGCTACACACTTTTCTTCCAAGCACTCCTATAAATGACAGAAGTGAGCAAGAATATTATAACTTAGTGTGTATGTGTGACAGAGTTCAAGGCCAATCTGTGCCAAGTGGTTTTTCTCTCCGTATTTTAGCTCCATTACCATAGCAACAGCCCTGATACTTTTTGATCAGACCATGTGTGCATGATGTTGAAGAACAAAGATCCGATCAAAACAGATGTTGCAAAAGGAGTGAAAGTGTTAACTAAACAAAGATCACAAACTCATGGAATAGTGGGTGGAAAGAAAAAAAAAACACTTCAATTTTCAAACTTTTTGGAGTGAATTAACTTCAAGAAGTTCTTTAGTATCTTTGTTATTATTTTTAAAAAACAGTACTCAATACACAAGTAGAGCCTAAATTATAATTATTTTTTTAAAAATATGATTCCATCGCTACATAAGATTTCTCATGTTTCAAAAACAGAAGCTAAAAACTTCAATATAACAACTGATAACATGGATACTAGAATGAAAACATAACTAAGATCAGAATAGAAAATCATATAAAAAAAATTATAATCCTATTATAATTGAGCTTGTCATTCCCTTAGTTCACATGACTGATACAACTTACCAATACCTCATAAATAATGGACTGTTCCATTTTGATCACATAGAAAGAGGGAAAAGACAACTTGTTTTCACTGAGAAAATGAAAGAAAGAGAAGACAGAGGTGTTAAACAGCTGCTTATGTGAAATGAGAAAAGTTGTCAATTTCAAACCTTTTTCATTTGTACCCACAAATGACCAGCATTCATATTTATGATTGTTATTGCAATATTTTGTTAAAGTTGTCATGCTCAAATATTTAATGATATGGGGGGGGGATTTCTACAGATATTTTATTGTTATAGAACTCACTATAAGCTTATTCAATCATTAACTTCATTAAAATAATTCAAATAGGAAAAACCATGAAATTTTCATGAATCTTTCTAATCTCTCCTTTCAAAAATTCCAACACAAAGTAAAAGAATTTTTCATTATTTTTACAAGTGCCCATAGGAAGATAAACATTCAACACTAAAGAAATTAAACTTATCAAATAATACCTCATTTTATAAAAATAAAATAAAATATAAAAATAAAATAGCTAACACCTTCCATGCTACATCTACAAAGATGAACAACCCTCATTCCATCCATATTCCAATTGTAAAGAGGAAGTTCCACTCTATCAATGCTTTCCTCAGAATCTGCTTTATGGTAGACTCCCAAGAGGGTGCTTCCCCAAATAGTACAATCCTAACCACTTCAACTCAAAGATCAACTGTTATCTATCCCCCATATACTCATAATCTTCACTTCCTACTTTCTCCTCTTACATTCACATCACACACGCCATTCAGTAACCCTCTAACTTGAGTGGCTCTTGAGCCTTGTACTTAGTGAACATTAATAAAAAAAAAAAGTGTTAAATAAGATATCTGACTGAGGAGTACAAAAAAAAAAATAAATAAATAAAATAAAATAAACTCTTACCAAACCAAAGCAAAAGGATCTTCCATGTGGTTAGAGTACTCCAATCTTTTGTGGATATCGACACTGATGATATAACAGTATATGTGGGCACCTCCAAAACAAAATAAACAGAGCAAGCCAGCTGCTCACTCCTCTAACCTAGCTCTAACAGTTTAGTCAGGGAAAAATTAGCTGGTCACATTCAATAGCACAAAAAACAAACTAGTGAAATTCCATCATCACTAAGCAGACATTGAATTTTCATCTATCACAATGAAAACGGAGGCCTCATGCCTTGAGCCTCTTCTGGGACTTAAGGTCAACCCAGACCTCATACATACAAACCATCGCTAAAATTGCTGGAAAAATGGCTGATTCCTTGTACCTGCTCTTCCTACTATCTTTTATCTTTACAAGAACCAAATCAGACCAAAAATGAAGTACTGCTGCCATATATGAGCAGGAGCTGCCCACTCTTCATTTTCAGTCTTGATGGAGTCTGAAAATGTGCATGCTGCTTTGTGGGTGATAAATTATTTTCCACCTTAAAAACCCTTTCTCACAGATGTTGCAAGTCTCTTGCTACTCTTACTATTTCCATAGAAGGTGTTCAAATGAACTACATTCCTGAGTGCCACCAGTCCTAACATTCACAGGTAAAAATAGGTAACCTTCACATACCACAAAATTTAAGTTCTATTCAAACAGCTTCTTTTCACAGCCCACTACTTTATGGAACATACTCTCAAGAGGATGCTTCCTAGATCACTACAATCTTAACCTATTCAAATCTAAGATTAACTTCTCCACGTATCTTCATAAACTGTACCTCTTACTCTGTAATCACCTACCTCTAGTAGTTCTTGGGCCTTGTACAAGATGAACATTATTGTAATAAATAAATTTTATTATATCCTACAAGTTTTATTTACTAACTCTGAGATTAGTTATTGTTATTAGTTATTGAACAATGAAAACCAGTTCTATAAAAACATTAAAATCAATAAATAAAAGTTAATTGGTATTAGTGAAATTGTTATAGTCAGAAGATAATCAGAAAAAACAAATAGCAACAGACATAATTCATAATGGTCCAAGCACTCAATATCAATACTTTTTATCCTCTGGAAGTCCTCACCATAATCTCCAACTTAATCATGAGGTGTGTCTTAGAGGTCTTGAATCTATTAGCATTCGCTTGTTCTTTGAGCAGCATATGGCATTCCTGAACAAATTACAATGGCAGAATTCCATTGCAGGCTGCCTGACAGGTGATAACCACAGCAAAAGTCAACTATCCCAGTCCTGATGTCAGATTTCCTTCCACTGTAAGTTATGATTAATGAGGTTTCACTATACAAGATAAAAAATTAAATCAAAATGTTTGTGGCTTTGTTATTAAGTATTAAAACTGTAGTACAATACAGTACAGTAATTAAACAACTAAAAATATTCTATGTGGAATATTTAAAAACAAAACAATTCATTGTTATAAAGGAAAATTCAAGAATCAAAGTTGGCTATTTGTAACGCATAATTTGAAAGTAAAAATAAAATCAGAATTTGTTATAAAAAGTTCAAAAATCAATAAATATTTTTAGTTATAACTAGAGAAAATATTTACTGATTTGTTTTTTGCAGTTTATCAACCTTTTGTTGGTTATTTAAAGCCAGAAAATATTTTTAGATTATAATTTTTTGGAGATAATGATTTACTGATACAAGTCCTACTAATTATCCCATAGCTGGAGGGAGAAGAGGTAGATTTGTACCTTTCTCAAAGGTATTTGTGCATAAGTAAATATAATGAACCCAACTGGAATTTCAAGTGGGCTCTGAGATTTACAATTTCCAGCCATTATCCACTACACTACCCACACATCCAAGTCTACATTTCCTGGTATTCCCAAGCAGTCACCCATCTGACCAGACTTGATGCTGCTTAACTTTGGTGATAGTATGAGAACCAGACTATACAAAATAGTATGAACTGGATGTTTAACTGGTAATTTAAGCCAGTTTTATAACTTACAAACAGCTGCTTAAAAAGTTTCAGTTATTTGAATTATATATTTGAACAAATTTTTTTAAATTTTTTTTTAAACAGACATTATTTCTTATGCTATTTTTAGGGGGTATACGTGTTTGAGTTGATACCCCACTGTTTTCAGTTTTCTTAATCAGTGAAATTAATAACAACCTAAAACTTCTCAATCTAGGCCAGTTGTTATTGTTAAAGAAAATACGCACTAAAAATAATGTTTAAAGAGCAACTATGCACAGTCAGCCCAAGTTAAGGTTGAAAACAAGACTTGAATCTAGTCAGTTTTGGAAAATATTAAATAAAATGCTCAATAAAGGCAAAGTGCCTGTGCCAGCTATCAAATGATCCTGAAGTTACTACATTCTCCTATGATAAAGTAA